>JAOTOM010003539.1:0-163694 GCA_034440615.1 Ashinkailepas kermadecensis
CATTGTGTGTCCCACACTGTGTGTCCCACACTGTCTCCCACACGTCACTGGACTGACCCTGTGTCTGCCACAGACCAGCAGCGAGGCCGTGTCGTGTGCTGTCCACCCACTGGGAACTGTGTCTCCCACACTGTGTCTCCCACACTGTGTCTCCCACACTGTGTCTCCCAAACTGTGTCCCCCACACTGTCCCCACACTGTGGCTCCCACACTGTGTCTCTAACACTGTGTCTCCAATACTGTGTCTCCCACACTGTGTCTCCCACACTATCTACCACACTGTCTCCCACACTGTGTTTCCCACACTATGTTCCCCACACTGTGTTTCCCACACTATGTTCCCCACACTGTCCCCACACTGTGTCTCCCACACTGTGTCCCCCACACTGTCCCCACACTGTGTCTCCCACACTATCTACCACACTGTCTCCCACACTGTCTCCCACACTGTGTTTCCCACACTGTGTCTTCCACACTGTCTTCCACACTGTGTCTCCCACACTGTGTCTCCAACATTGTGTCTCCCACACTGTGTCCCCCACACTGTCTCCCACATTGTCTCCCACACTGTGTCCCCCACACTGTCTCCCACACTGTCTCCCACACTGTGTCCCCCACACTGCCGCAGACCAGCAGCGAAGCCGTGTCGTGTGCTGTCCACACTCTGGACACCGTGGTGGCCGTCGGCTGCATCGACGGCTATCTGACGGTCTTCAAGCTGTCGGACGGCACTCAGGTCGGCTCATTTCGGGTGTGCGGTCAGCCGCTCAGTTGTCTCAGCTATAGCCCAGGTGAGCTGACCACTGCCTCAGCTATAGCCCAGGTGAGCTGGTCACTGTCTCAGCTATAGCCCAGGTGAGATGGTCACTGTCTCAGCTATAGCCCAGGTGAGCTGACCACTGCCTCAGCTATAGCCCAGGTGAGCTGGTCACTGTCTCAGCTATAGCCCAGGTGAGCTGACCACTGCCTCAGCTATAGCCCAGGTGAGCTGGTCACTGTCTCAGCTATAGCCCCGGTGAGATGGTCACTGTCTCAGCTATAGCCCAGGTGAGATGGTCACTGTCTCAGCTATAGCCCAGGTGAGATGGTCACTGTCTCAGCTATAGCCCAGGTGAGCTGGTCACTGTCTCAGCTATAGCCCAGGTGAGATGGTCACTGTCTCAGCTATAGCCCAGGTGAGCTGGTCACTGTCTCAGCTATAGCCCAGGTGAGCTGGTCACTGTCTCAGCTATAGCCCAGGTGAGATGGTCACTGTCTCAGCTATAGCCCAGGTGAGATGGTCACTGTCTCAGCTATAGCCCAGGTGAGCTGGTCACTGTCTCAGCTATAGCCCAGGTGAGCTGGTCGACTGTCTCAGCTATAGCCCAGGTGAGATGGTCACTGTCTCAGCTATAGCCCAGGTGAGCTGGTCGACTGTCTCAGCTATAGCCCAGGTGAGCTGGTCACTGTCTCAGCTATAGCCCAGGTGAGCTGGTCACTGTCTCAGCTATAGCCCAGGTGAGATGGTCACTGTCTCAACTATAGCCCAGGTGAGATGGTCACTGTCTCAGCTATAGCCCAGGTGAGATGGTCACTGTCTCAGCTATAGCCCAGGTGAGCTGGTCGACTGTCTCAGCTATAGCCCAGGTGAGATGGTCACTGTCTCAGCTATAGCCCAGGTGAGCTGGTCACTGTCTCAGCTATAGCCCAGGTGAGATGGTCACTGTCTCAGCTATAGCCCAGGTCAATTGCTCATTGCAGTAGTTAAACGTGCCTTCCAAATATAGTGGTACCCCTCTCCCCTGTGCCCGTGGAAACAATGGGAGCCGTGAAGGCTGTGACATGATTCATGCCATGTGATTATGATTACACCCCACGTGTTGCGCATTCCGATCACGCATTTCGATCCGATGTTCTGACCCTCGATCACATGAACATAATTCACCAATTCTGGGCTCCATTGTGGATGCCAGTGGCACAGCCAGGATTTTCTTAGGTGAAGGAAAATATCATGAAACAGAGAACGTTTTTCATTGCTAAGAGGTGGGGGGGGGGTCTCCCTCCCCTGGCTGCGCCTCTGGTGAGTGGTACCTGTAGAAGCTATGAATCATATCCCTTGGGAAAATGCATTCAGTGCAACTTCGCGAAGGACCCTAACATGGTCATTATCAAACGATGGGTTGCCTCGATTCTTCAAAGTATGCTACCCGCCGCAGCATGCACCAAATGGCGACACCCTCACGAAGATAAGAAGAGAACCGCGACACCCTCAAGAAGACCACAAGAGAACGACGACACCCTCACGAAGACCACAAGAGAACGACGCACCCTCACGAAGAAAACAAGAGAACGGCGATATCCTTACGAAGACCAGGGGAGAACGATGACACCCCACGAAGGCCGTAACAGAGTCACCGTTCAAAGGTGTTGACCTGTTCACAGCTGAAACAGTCCACCTCACCTTCGGGACGGCTTTGTGTGGTTCACCTCTGCCCTCAGGCGGTGACACGTTGGCGACCCCCTGCGACTTTGCGTATGGCTCTTATGTGCCCTCAGGCGGTGACATTCTCGTGACCCCCTGACGTCCTTACGTGTGGTTGGCCGGTGCCCTCAGGCGGTGACATGCTAGCGATCGGGGCGCAGACGGGCAGCGTGTACCCGTACAAGGTGGGCCGCGATGGCCTGGTGTACGTCAAGCTGGGCCCGATGCAGGGCTCCCAGCCGTTGACGCAGCTCGACTGGAGCACGGACGGCGATCATATCCAGACGGTCACCGTCGACCACGAGCTGGTGCTCTGTGAGTGCCCCCTCTGTCGTGATGTAGTGAGTGCCGTCTGTCGTGATGCGGTGGGTGCCGTCTGTCGTGATGTGGTGAGTGCCCCCTCTGTCGTGATGTAGTGAGTGCCGTCTGTCGTGATGCAGTGAGTGCCGTCTGTCGTGATGTGGTGAGCGCCGTCTGTCGTGATGCGGTGGGTGCCGTCTGTCGTGATGTGGTGAGTGCCGTCTGTCGTGATGCGGTGGGTGCCGTCTGTCGTGATGTGGTGAGTGCCCCCTCTGTCGTGATGTAGTGAGTGCCGTCTGTCGTGATGCAGTGAGTGCCGTCTGTCGTTATGTAGTGAGTGCCGTCTGTCGTGATGTAGTGAGTGCCATCTGTAGTGATGCAGTGAGTGCCGTCTGTCGTTATGTAGTGAGTGCCGTCTGTCGTGATGTAGTGAGTGCCGTCTGTCGTGATGTGGTGAGTGCCGTCTGTCGTCATGTGGTGGGTGCCGTCTGTCGTGATGTAGTGAGTGCCGTCTGTCGTGATGTAGGAGTGCCGTCTGTCGTGATGTGGTGAGTGCCGTCTGTCGTGATGTGGTAAGTGCCGTCTGTCGTGATGTAGTGAGTGCCGTCTGTCGTGATGTAGGAGTGCCGTCTGTCGTGATGTGGTGAGTGCCGTCTGTCGTGATGTGGTAAGTGCCGTCTGTCGTGATGTGGTGGGTGCCGTCTGTCGTGATATAGGAGTGCCGTCTGTCGTGATGTAGTGAGTGCCATCTGTCGTGATGTGGTGAGTGCCGTCTGTCGTGATGTAGTGAGTGCCATCTGTCGTGATGTAGTGAGTGCCGTCTGTCGTGATGTAGTGAGTGCCGTCTGTCGTGATGTGGTGAGTGCCGTCTGTCGTGATGTAGTGGGTGCCGTCTGTCGTGATATAGGAGTGCCGTCTGTCGTGATGTGGTGAGTGCCGTCTGTCGTGATGTAGTGGGTGCCGTCTGTCGTGATGTAGTGGGTGCCGTCTGTCGTGATGTAGTGGGTGCCGTCTGTCGTGATGTGGTGAGTGCCGTCTGTCGTGATGTAGTGGGTGCCGTCTGTCGTGATGTAGTGGGTGCCGTCTGTCGTGATGTAGTGAGTGCCGTCTGTCGTGATGTGGTGAGTGCCGTCTGTCGTGATGTAGTGGGTGCCGTCTGTCGTGATGTAGTGGGTGCCGTCTGTCGTGATGTGGTGAGTGCCGTCTGTCGTGATGTGGTGAGTGCCGTCTGTCGTGATGTGGTGGGTGCCGTCTGTCGTGATATAGGAGTACCGTCTGTCGTGATGTAGTGAGTGCCATCTGTCGTGATGTGGTGAGTGCCGTCTGTCGTGATGTAGTGAGTGCCATCTGTCGTGATGTAGTGAGTGCCGTCTGTTGTGATGTAGTGAGTGCCGTCTGTCGTGATGTGGTGAGTGCCGTCTGTCGTGATGTAGTGAGTGCCATCTGTCGTGATGTAGTGAGTGCCGTCTGTTGTGATGTAGTGAGTGCCGTCTGTCGTGATGTGGTGAGTGCCGTCTGTCGTGATGTAGTGGGTGCCGTCTGTCGTGATGTAGTGGGTGCCGTCTGTTGTGATGTAGTGGTGCCGTCTGTCGTGATATAGGAGTGCCGTCTGTCGTGATGTGGTGAGTGCCGTCTGTCGTGATGTAATGGGTGCCGTCTGTCGTGATATAGGGGTGCCGTCTGTCGTGATGTGGTGAGTGCCGTCTGTCGTGATGTAGTGGGTGCCGTCTGTCGTGATTAATAGGAGTACCGTCTGTCGTGATGTAGTGAGTGCCATCTGTCGTGATGTGGTGAGTGCCGTCTGTCGTGATGTAGTGAGTGCCGTCTGTCGTGATGTAGTGGGTGCCGTCTGTCGTGATGTAGTGGGTGCCGTCTGTCGTGATGTAGTGAGTGCCGTCTGTCGTGATATAGGAGTACCGTCTGTCGTGATGTAGTGAGTGCCGTCTGTCGTGATGTAGTGAGTGCCGTCTGTCGTGATGTGGTGAGTGCCGTCTGTCGTGATGTAGTGAGTGCCATCTGTCGTGATGTAGTGAGTGCCGTCTGTTGTGATGTAGTGAGTGCCGTCTGTCGTGATGTGGTGAGTGCCGTCTGTCGTGATGTAGTGGGTGCCGTCTGTCGTGATGTAGTGGGTGCCGTCTTTCGTGATGTAGCGGGTGCCGTCTGTCGTGATATAGGAGTGCCGTCTGTCGTGATGTGGTGAGTGCCGTCTGTCGTGATGTAATGGGTGCCGTCTGTCGTGAATATAGGAGTGCCGTCTGTCGTGATGTGGTGAGTGCCGTCTGTCGTGATGTAGTGGGTGCCGTCTGTCGTGATATAGGAGTGCCGTCTGTCGTGATGTGGTGAGTGCCGTCTGTCGTGATGTAGTGGGTGCCGTCTGTCGTGATGTAGTGGGTGCCGTCTTTCGTGATGTAGCGGGTGCCATCTGTCGTGATATAGGAGTGCCGTCTGTCGTGATGTGGTGAGTGCCGTCTGTCGTGATGTAGTGGGTGCCGTCTGTCGTGATATAGGAGTGCCGTCTGTCGTGATGTGGTGAGTGCCGTCTGTCGTGATGTAGTGGGTGCCGTCTGTCGTGATATAGGAGTGCCGTCTGTCGTGATGTGGTGAGTGCCGTCTGTCGTGATGTAGTGGGTGCCGTCTGTCGTGATATAGGAGTGCCGTCTGTCGTGATGTGGTGAGTGCCGTCTGTCGTGATGTAGTGGGTGCCGTCTGTCGTGATGTAGTGGGTGCCGTCTTTCGTGATGTAGCGGGTGCCATCTGTCGTGATATAGGAGTGCCGTCTGTCGTGATGTGGTAAGTGCCGTCTGTCGTGATGTAGTGGGTGCCATCTGTCGTGATATAGGAGTGCCGTCTGTCGTGATGTGGTGAGTGCCGTCTGTCGTGATGTAGTGGGTGCCGTCTGTCGTGATGTAGTGGGTGCCGTCTGTCGTGATGTAGTGGGTGCCGTCTGTCGTGATGTAGTGGGTGCCGTCTGTCGTGATGTAGTGGGTGCCGTCTGTCGTGATGTAGTGAGTGCCGTCTGTCGTGATGTAGTGGGTGCCGTCTGTCGTGATGTAGTGGGTGCCGTCTGTCGTGATGTAGCGGGTGCCGTCTGTCGTGATGTAGTGGGTGCCGTCTGTCGTGATGTAGTGGGTGCCGTCTGTCGTGATATAGGAGTGCCGTCTGTCGTGATGTGGTGAGTGCCGTCTGTCGTGATGTAGTGGGTGCCGTCTGTCGTGATGTAGTGGGTGCCGTCTGTCGTGATGTAGGGAGTGCCGTCTGTCGTGATATAGGAGTGCCGTCTGTCGTGATGTAGTGGGTGCCGTCTGTTGTGATGTGGTGAGTGCCGTCTGTCGTGATGTAGTGGGTGCCGTCTGTCGTGATGTAGTAGGTGCCGTCTGTCGTGATATAGGAGTGTCGTCTGTCGTGATGTAGTGGGTGCCGTCTGTTGTGATGTGGTGAGTGCCGTCTGTCGTGATGTAGTGGGTGCCGTCTGTCGTGATGTAGTGGGTGCCGTCTGTCGTGATGTGGTGGGTGCCGTCTGTCGTGATATAGGAGTGCCGTCTGTCGTGATGTAGTGGGTGCCGTCTGTCGTGATGTAGTGGGTGCCGTCTGTCGTGATGTAGTGGGTGCCGTCTGTCGTGATGTAGTGGGTGCCGTCTGTCGTGATGTAGTGGGTGCCGTCTGTCATGATGTGGTGAGTGCCGTCTGTCGTGATGCAGTGAGTGTCGTCTGTCGTGATGTAGTGGGTACCGTCTGTCGTGATGTGGTCAGCGCCGTCTGTCGTGATGTAGTGGGTGCCGTCTGTCGTGATGTGGTGAGCGCCGTCTGTCGTGATGTAGTGAGTGCCGTCAGTCGTGATGTAGTGAGTGCCGTCTGTCGTGATGTAGTGATTGCCGTCTGTCGTGATATAGGAGTGTCGTCTGTCGTGATGTAGTGGGTGCCGTCTGTTGTGATGTGGTGAGTGCCGTCTGTCGTGATGTAGTGGGTGCCGTCTGTCGTGATGTAGTGGGTGCCGTCTGTCGTGATGTGGTGAGTGCCGTCTGTCGTGATGTAGTGGGTGCCGTCTGTCGTGATGTGGTGAGCGCCGTCTGTCGTGATGTGGTGAGTGCCGTCTGTCGTCATGTAGGAGTGCCGTCTGTCGTGATGTAGTGAGTGCCGTCAGTCGTGATGTAGTGAGTGCCGTCTGTCGTGATGTGGTGAGTGCCGTCTGTCGTGATGTAGTGAGTGCCGTCTGTCGTGATATAGGAGTGCCGTCTGTCGTTATGTGGGGGTGTCGTCTGTCGTGATGTAGTGGGTGCCGTCTGTCGTGATGTAGTGGGTGCCGTCTGTCGTGATGCAGTGGGTGCCGTCTGTTGTGATGTGGGGGTGCCGTCTGTCGTGATGTAGTGAGTGCCGTCAGTCGTGATGTAGTGAGTGCCGTCAGTCGTGATGTAGGAGTGCCGTCTGTCGTGATGCTGGTCGCGGTTGAATGCTGGTCTCGGTCGCGGTTGAGATATTTCACTTTCAGCATGTTCTCCTTCCGCCACCACATTCATGCCTCTACCTATTTTTGTTTCCATACAAATTTGTTTCGCAGTGTAATGAAAGCGACATCTGTGTGACCCGTTATCCGCCACTCGTCTCCCGTTGGAGGTCCCACCAAAATGTGTTCAGCTTGTCGATATATGGTTCAGATGTAGTGTGATGTTCAGTGACACGGATAACAGTGATCATAGCGATGTTCAGGTCCTCCTCGTATTCGGTAAGCCCGTCAACCTATGGGTTTGTTTCAGGGAACAAGCGAACCTTGGCGAAGGAGAAGTCCCAGTACAACCTACGCGACAAGAACTGGACGACACAAACCTGCACGGTTGGATACCCTATATTAGGTACGAGCAAGAGCACAGTCAATGTGGCGCCAGGGAGAGAGAGAGAAAGAGAGAGAGAGAGAGAGAGAGAGAGAGAGAGAGAGAGAGAGAGAGAGGGGAGAGAGAGAGAGAGAGAGAGAGAGAGAGAGAGAGAGAGAGAGAGAGAGAGAGAGCATGTGCTCACGGTGGGTAGCTTTCAATGTGAAAATGAAGTCAGCCTGACTGGCTCGGAGTGGGGAGGTGGATTTCCGCTATTCACGGACTGATGGATGCGTGTAAGTAATCTTGCACCATCTAGAAAATACGCACAACACATGGTGCATGCGCCTGCAACGTCTTCTCTCTCGTCCTTGTAATATATACCAGCATTACAAACAGAACACCACCCGTCGGCGGCCACCTTTAGTTGCTGTAGTCTGCAGCGTATCGTGAGCATGCTTAGATTACAGTCAAATGAAACAGAAAAAGTAACCCCATGCTCACGATAATCCAGTCCAAAATAGAGCCATAAAATCCAGTATAAGAATACTTTAGAATATATCAGTTGACAATGCCGGGGCCTGGCGAAATATACCTACTGACTTTCCTGGCTCTATTTTTGCTTGTTATCATCGGCATCAGGTGATTTTGTTCACAATTATTGTATATCAGCCCGTACGCATATTTTTCTTCTCATCGTATCATGAACCACTTTCTTGCGCACTCACAACATATGCCTGTTTGGAGTGTTGGGGCGCATTGACTGCAGTGGTCATGCGGCACATATGCCCGTTTAGCCTCATTCAGCCCAACCCGCGCCTGCCTACTCAGGCCGGCCCCAGTGACGTCACTGGCTGTTGCCAGGCGCCTGGCCGGACCTGCACTTCGACAGTCAGCTGGCGGCCTGGTCGGACAGCTACGCGGACTCGCGCCAGGCCCGCGTGCTGGTCACCGCCTGCCGGTCACGTGACCACCACCTGCTGGCCGTCGGAGACTCGGAGGGCAGCGTGCAGCTGTACAGGTGGGTCACGTGACAGTCAGCTGGTGGTGGGAGCCCCAGGTTAGTAACTCTGCAGGTGGGTCACGTGACTGTCAGCTGGTGGTGGGAGCCCCAGGTTAGTAACTCTGCAGGTGGGTCACGTGACAGTCAGCTGGTGGTGGGAGCCCCAGGTTAGTAACTCTGCAGGTGGGTCACGTGACTGTCAGCTGGTGGTGGGAGCCCCAGGTTAGTAACTCTGCAGGTGGGTCACGTGACAGTCAGCTGGTGGTGGGAGCCCCAGGCTGGTAACTCGACAGATGGGTCACGTGACAGTCAGCTGGTGGTGGGAGCCCCAGGCTGGTAACTCGACAGATGGGTCACGTGACAGTCAGCTGGTGGTGGGAGCCCCAGGTTAGTAACTCTGCAGGTGGGTCACGTGACAGTCAGCTGGTGGTGGGAGCCCCAGGCTGGTAACTCGACAGATGGGTCACGTGACAGTCAGCTGGTGGTGGGAGCCCCAGGCTGGTAACTCGACAGATGGGTCACGTGACAGTCAGCTGGTGGTGGGAGCCCCAGGCTGGTAACTCGACAGATGGGTCACGTGACAGTCAGCTGGTGGTGGGAGCCCCAGGCTGGTAACTCGACAGATGGGTCACGTGACAGTCAGCTGGTGGTGGGAGCCCCAGGCTGGTAACTCGACAGATGGGTCACGTGACAGTCAGCTGGTGGTGGGAGCCCCAGGCTGGTAACTCGACAGATGGGTCACGTGACAGTCAGCTGGTGGTGGGAGCCCCAGGCTGGTAACTCGACAGATGGGTCACGTGACAGTCAGCCGGTGGTGGGAGCCCCAGGCTGGTAACTCGACAGATGGGTCACGTGACAGTCAGCTGGTGGTGGGAGCCCCAGGCTGGTAACTCGACAGGTGGGTCACGTGACAGTCAGCTGGTGGTGGGAGCCCCAGGCTGGTAACTCGACAGATGGGTCACGTGACAGTCAGCTGGTGGTGGGAGCCCCAGGCTGGTAACTCGACAGATGGGTCACGTGACAGTCAGCTGGTGGTGGGAGCCCCAGGCTGGTAACTCGACAGATGGGTCACGTGACAGTCAGCTGGTGGTGGGAGCCCCAGGCTGGTAACTCGACAGATGGGTCACGTGACTGTCAGCTGGTGGTGGGAGCCCCAGGCTGGTAACTCGACAGATGGGTCACGTGACAGTCAGCCGGTGGTGGGAGCCCCAGGCTGGTAACTCGACAGATGGGTCACGTGACAGTCAGCCGGTGGTGGGAGCCCCAGGCTGGTAACTCGACAGGTGGGTCACGTGACAGTCAGCTGGTGGTGGGAGCCCCAGGCTGGTAACTCGACAGGTGGGCCACGTGACTGCCAGCTTGCCAACGAGCACTTGAGGCCGGTAGCTCGTGCGCTGCTTTTGCTTAGTGGTTTCTGTGTGTTGCAGCGGGTGTGTTGTAATGGGCACCGACCTTCTGACCTGACAGAGTATCTGAACAGAGAACAAGGCCTCTCAAGGTCACCACGGTCACATGCTTCTAAGCTTCGGACGAGGACCACCAGCCTCATCTCTGGCTGTGGCCGAGATCTTTCTCCACCAAGTAGCAGTAACTGTATTCCACTCCCACAGATACCCTTCTGATTGAGTACCGCTCACATATACCCCTCTGATTAAATCCCGTTGACATGTCTTCTGTGGAGTACCGCTCCCACATGTACCTCTGATAGGGTTTCGCTCCCATAGGTAGCTCTGATCTGTTCCCTACTCTCACAGATGCCTCTCTGGTAGAGCTTCGCTCCCACAGGTACCTCTCTGATCTGCTTCCCACTCCCACAGATACCTCTGATACAGCTTGGCTCCCACAGATACATCTCCGATCCACTTCTGACTCTCACAGACACCTCTGACAGAACCGCGCTCCCACAGGTACCGTCCCGAACTGTTTCCCACTCCCACAGGTACCGTCCCGAACTGTTTCCCACTCCCACAGGTACCTCTCCGAACTGTTTCCCACTCTCACAGATACCTCTCTGAACCATCTGGCGCTCCCACAGGTACCCATGTCCGCTGAACGTGAGCGAGGCTGCTCAGTGCCACGCCTACAAGCTGCAGAGCTCGTACGTGGCGTCCGCGCGCTTTCTGCGCGGTACTCGCCACCTGGTGACGGTCGGCGGAACTGATGCAACCCTCCTGCAGTGGCGACTCCAGTAGCTGAACATGACATCAACAATAGCAGACCGCTGGCCAGATTCGCGACACTCGGCGCAGTCTTCGGCAGTTGGTGACATCATCACTTCCCAGTGGAGCAGATCCATGAGTTCGATCCGTGATGTCACCCAGCGACCGAATCAAGACCCGGCGACGTCGCCGAACATGTTCCACGCTTCGGTATCTGTGGCTGCGAGTAGCCCTGAAACTGCCAGCTACTGCACCTGCGTGAATTACCCTACTGCTGACGGCTCCCGGCTACAGCGCCTGCGTGATTTACCCTACTGCTCACGGTTTCCGGCTACTTCGCCTGCGTGAATTACTCTACTGCTGACGGCTTTTGGCTACAGCGCCTATGTGGGTTACCTTACCGCTGACGGCTCCCGGATACAGCGCCTATGTGGGTTACCCTACCGCTGACGGCTCCTGGATACAGCGCCTGCGTGAATTGCCAGACAAGAGCCGCCAGACGGTGGATGGCTGGGGCTGTCGGCCACGTGGAGACTGGCGGACCAGACGACCTCAGGTCAGCTGACTGACGGTGACGGTGACGGTGACGGTGACGGTGACGGTTACGGTTACGGTTACGGTTACGGTGACGGTGACGGTTACGGTGACGGTGACGGTGGCGGTCGGCGGCACCAGACGACCTCAGGTCAGCTGACTGTCGGCGACACCAGACGACCTCAGGTCAGCTGACTGTCGGCGACACCAGACGACCTCAGGTCAGCTGACTGACGATGACGGTGACGGTCGGCGGCACCAGATGACCTCAGGTCAGCTGAGTTGTCAGGCGATGAGCGATCCCGCGTGTCGTCTCAGCGGGACGTCGGTGGACGGCAGCGCGACGGGCCTGCTGAAACTGAAGCCGAGGCCGAGGCGGACGGTGTGTTGTGATCGACAGAAGTTCAGTGACTTGTTATCGTGATATTGGCACCGGCATGTGCTTCAGCTACGTGCGGTGTGTAAGCGAGTGCAGTGTGAGATGCCCTCGCGTGTCGTCTGGTGACAGAGGCGTCAACTAGTTCTGGCAGAGGACAAGCGCGGCCACGCTACTGCTAGCGCTGCGTCCACACCTAGCGCAGGATATGCGAACTATAAGAGCGCAATAGCGATGAATAGCAGACGGAGCCGCCCGCTGCTAAATCTTGAAGATGATCGTAGAAAGAATAAGGAAGTCGTGCAAGTAGAGACTTTGTCTGCCGGTGTAGGACAGGTTCATCATTTCTGTACCAACGGATGCCAGTTTGTTTCCGGTGTCACGACCGTTATTGTTCGCCAATTGTGTGGAAATGGGAAATGATCCCAGATCTCCTAATAGCCTAAACAGTAGAAGTGTGAGGAACGCGGTGTGGTCGATTGTCAAATGCCATATTTCGACCAAATAATTATACTAAAAATTCCCTCTGGAATTTCTTTCGAATGCATTATTTGTTTCAATGAACTTACCACTAATGAATTGGCACTCATACTGCTTGCTTTGCGAAATTTGCTTAATCATCAGATAACATCGCAACGAGAAGCTCCCGTCGTGATAACATTGTCAGTACGGTCAGGGACAATACCATGCGTTCGCTCCTCGGCTCTAGTATCGTACCTTGACCCGTCGGTAAATCTGTGCGCATCCTCGATAAATGTCGAACATGGCCCAGAAATTATTTCCTGTAAGGAAGTATTTTCTGGTGGTAAATAATTGTAGTCAGATAACAAGTTAAGTTCATCTTCACTGGCTAGGAAGACTTAAAAGTTCAATTATTAAGCTATATTGCGGCGTTTCGACCATAGGCCATTGTCAAGCCATATATTCGTTGCATTGATAGCGACCGACAAACGGGTCTCAGGTAGGCTGTACCCGTTCGCCGATCGCTACCGACGCAACGAGTGCATGGCTTGACAATGGCCTATGGTCGAAACGTCGGAACATAGCTCTAAAATTTTCACAATTTAGTCTTTCCTGAACAGTGAAGGCCAATTGAATCATTTCATTTGCATCTGCCTACAATTATAAATATCGTTGTGTTCCAAGGTCTTAAGCACGTCCAGTTCAGATGGGGTTCCTCCCCAATGCGCTACCGCGAGTGACAGGTTGACTGCAGGCGAGATCAGACCCACAGGGGACATGTTATTGCTGCCCACGCACCGCTGAACACACTCGCTCCGCCCACCCAACATCAGTACGGAAAACGGAATAGTGCAGTAACAACATATATTCAAAATATCCGCAACATGGGCTGCTCCGGCGCACGATCCACGCTATCATTTGCAGTTGTTGGCTACACGACATGATCACGAACACATGGCACAGGAAGGCAGCCTAGTACTGGCCCAGTCATTGCCACGTCCGGACCACAATGTCACCAGCGGAACTGACACCGATAGAGACACGACATTGCCACGTCCGGACCACAATGTCACCAGCGGAACTGACACCGATAGAGACACGACATTGCCACGTCCGGACCACAATGTCACCAGCAGAACTGACACCGATAGAAGTCACCAGCAGAACTGACACCGATAGAGACACGACAGCGGACCACAATGTCACCAACGGAAAAAACACCAAAAAAAAAGACATTGCCACGTCCGGACCACAATGTCACCAGCAGAACTGACACCGATAGAGACACGACATTGCCACGTCCGGACCACAATGTCACCAGCAGAACTGACACCGATAGAGACACGCACACTCGCCGTCGCCGATCCGCATGCTCGAAGTAGCTTTTGGTAGCCGATTTAAAGCCTTCCATGGGTATGCATAACTAAATATAAATTGTTACATGACGCGCTCCGTCAGATATAGCCACAATAACCTACACCTGTAAATCACCATAAGAAGTGCGCTTGGTATCAACAGTACAGGACGTCGGAAACGAGGGTCAAAAGATCACATGTTGGTCCTGCGAACTTCTCCCAATTATTTAGAAAAGTTGAGCCACATCACAGGTCGGTTTCGCATGATTATTCTGGGTTTGCACATTGTTCGTGTTCTGGACACGGTGAGGATTGCTTCGCAAAGGTACGGCTTTCGCATCAACAAGCACACACATTCCTAAACAAGCCATATATACTTGGATAATATGAGTAGATTAATGAACCAAAATTAGAACTCTTCATACACTGAAGGAATCAAGAGCTTTTCTCCTGACCACCTCAGAGGTCGGACGATGCCAACATCACTTGCCGACGAGACGAGACAGACGAGACGGCCGACGAGACAGCCTGACTGCCAGTCTAGCGCGGCACCGATTCGTTTCACCACGGACACATGGCCGCCCGGTGTAAGGTCCGCTGAGCCTCAGGTACACTTCAGGAAGGCACTGATGGTACATGCACGGCACATTTTCTGCCACTCACTGGCACTTAGCGGCCCTGCCTTAGGCCACTTAGGGTGCCTACGCACAAGTTGACCCCAGGGAGCGCAGCACAACAACACAGACGCGTCACCATCACACCACACATACAAACACCGTACCACATGTGCAAACACACGCGTGACACCTCGTCACGCCCCTAACGACTTCCAAGCATAGCGGATGGACTGTTGTTGAGCACGTGCTCGGCCTGCTTAATTCGATTGTCTGCGAAGCTCACGATTACTATTTAAAACTCGGATAAACATGTGGCAAAAACTCACGAATACTTGGCGATCGGCAGCTGATGCATACCCAACGTAGAACGGACCTGAGATACACCCATCGGGAGGACCATTAATAAAAGGAACCGAACATTACTAGAATAGTCCGCGTGCATAAAACGACAGGAACCTGCGATTATTTGAATAACATACCATGTGCTAATAACTGAAACAAAATGAAACAACTAAGTCGCACATTGGTGGATAATTGCATACATTTTGCATGGCTGCTCTTCCATCGATTACAACAGACCTCGACAATTTATCGGGTGATGTCCCAAAGAATGACATGCTAAACTTCAGGGGTGCTGAACAGGTTTCAGGGATGCAAAGGCACCCCAAAAAGAAAAGTATCTACCCATAGATGGGCGTTGCATCTATGTCGTAAATAAACATGGGCACATGCAGGGGGTACCAAGGGCAGCCACAGGGCAATCAGTAAACGTTGTCCTCTCGAACACCTGTCAGCTCATCAAATTCACTAAAAACGGACATAAATATCTTCCACATTACAGCAAGTTCAGAGACAGGATCACTCACGCTAAACACTGTGTGTACGTGGTCCAGCTGCTCGGACGTTGTTTATCCCTCGCTCCGCGACCGTTTGACCTGCTTTACATACTTCACCTAACAGCTATAACTACACGGCGCGGCGTCCCTGTGTCTCCGCTGCCGACCTCGGGACACGACCGTGAACACTCCGCGCCTCCGCCCAGTGCCGACATCGCGACCCGACAACTCTCCCATCAGCGCCGCCCAGGACGGTGGGGCGGCCGGCGGCTCAACCAGCGCCGCCCAGGACGGTGGGGCGGCCGGCGGCTCAGTCAGCGCCGCCCAGGACGGTGGGGCGGCCGGCGGCTCAGTCAGCGCCGCCTAGGACGGCAAAGCGGCCGGCGGCTCAGTCAGCGCCACCTAGGACGGCACTGTGGCCGACACCTCCCCCATCAGCGCCACCTAGGACGGCACGGCGGCCGGCACCTCCCATGTCAGCGCCACCTAGGACGGTGGGGCGGCGACTCAAAGCGCCGCCCAGGACGGTGGACGGCCGGCGGCTATCAGCGCCACCCAGGACGGTGGGGCGGCCGGCGGCTAACCAGCGCCGCCCAGAACGGTGGGGCGGCCGGCGGCTCAGCCGCCCAGGACGGTGGGGCGGCACGGCGGCTCAGACACCGCCCCGGTGGATCAGCGGCTCCACCTAGCGACGGCACTGGGGCGGCCGACACCTCCCCTATCAGCGCCACCTAGGACGGTAGGGCGGCCGACACCTCCCTGTCAGCGCCACCTAGGACGGCAAAGCGGCCGACACCTCCCCTAGTCAGCGCCACCTAGGACGGCACTGTGGCCGACACCTCCCCTATCAGCGCCACCTAGGACGGCACGGCGGCCGACACCTCCCCTGTCAGCGCCACCTAGGACGGCACGGCGGCCGACACCTCCCCTATCAGCGCCACCTAGGACGGCACGGCGGCCGACACCTCCCCTGTCAGCGCCACCTAGGACGGCACTGCGGCCGACACCTCCCCTATCAGCGCCACCTAGGACGGCACGGCGGCCGACACCTCCCCTATCAGCGCCACCTAGGACGGCACGGCGGCCGACACCTCCCCTGTCAGCGCCACCTAGGACGGCACTGCGGCCGACATCTCTCCCTATCAGCGCCACCTAGGACGGCACGGCGGCCGACACCTCCCCCTGTCAGCGCCACCTAGGACGGCACTGCGGCCGACACCTCTCCTATCAGCGCCACCTAGGACGGCACGGCGGCCGACACCTCCCCTATCAGCGCCACCTAGGACGGCACTGCGGCCGACACCTCCCCTATCAGCGCCACCTAGGACGGCACGGCGGCCGACACCTCCCCTATCAGCGCCACCTAGGACAGCACGGCGGCCGACACCTCCCCTATCAGCGCCACCTAGGACGGCACTGCGGCCGACACCTCCCCTATCAGCGCCACCTAGGACGGCACTGCGGCCGACACCTCCCCTATCAGCGCCACCTAGGACGGCACTGCGGCCGGCGGCGGCGATCCCGCCGGCTCGACCAGCGCCGCCGCGTTGTCCTCCTCGTTGTCGCCGGGCCCGACGCGCAGGAAGAACTGCGCGGCGACCGGCTCAGCCTGCAGTCGGCCGCGCGAGAACTGGCAGGCAGCCGCCACTAGCTCGTTGAAGGTGGCCGGCTGGTCGGCGTACACGTGGTGCGACGCGCCCAGGATCGTCTGCCGGCGACACGGCGTCGCGACCGTCACACAACGGCCGGCCGTACGAGGTCCATTTGGCGGGGGCAGGGGCGTAGCATCAGCTATACAGCTCACACGCATCACAGGCGGGAGGTGACATCCCATTGGGCCCATTCTAATCCGGAATGCATTGTGGAATAAACATCAATGTACCAGCGGTACCCCAAGACGCACAGAAAACGAAACCACTGCGGCACCGTTATTATGCTCGCCGAACAGCAGCATAGTGCAAAATATTATCAGCGCCCTCTATATCTTTAGTTATAAAATCTGCCGCTACGCGTGTTAGCTGCGATAAATTGACGTTCCATATGCTGCCAACAGATACAGATAAGAAGGCAGCGTGACAACAAAAACAGAAGCATTGCAAAAATGTAAGTCGATACCAAACCAAACGGTACCAATAAAACGAATCCGACAATGTGGTATGCAACATTCAACTACACTACTTCCATACCATCATTTCCCATCGACCAACCATCGGCCCCGTGGTGTAACGGTTAGCACTCAGGACTCTGAATCCTGCGATCCGAGTTCAAATCTCGGCGGGACCTGGACTTTTACCTCCGAGATGGCGTACACACACTATAACGTGGCCGTCGATAACAGGCAAAACGCTTCACAAAGAGGGAACGCTTCATGCACAAAACGCTTCATGCAGGGCAGAAACTGCTGTTTCAAGACGGAAAGAGAAACGAGCACCAGACTATACTACCAATTCGCGGGCCGACTCGACGCCAGGCCGTGCACGCAAGCACCACCGTCCTAGAAAGCTACATGTCTGCAGATAATCTCGTATGAGATGGAGAGGGTAGGATTTCTCCACAGATTTGGCTCGTCAGTTAGGTACTCAAATAACATGTTCCTCAACCGCAACCGCTCCTCAGTGATCCGGAAATGGGTCAATTTTCAATGGAAATATAGGCAATAGGCAAAAGTATTCTTATATTATAAAATATAAAAATACTTCAATTTCACGGATACTAATGGAGCACTTGCTCTCCATCTACCTTGCGAAAAATTATTAAACGGGTCCATGGCGTCAGCTTACCCCTACAACCACTCCGGTTATAAATAATGCGGTAATGGTACTTAGACGGCTCTTCTCAGGCTCCTTGGAGGGTTTCTCTCTTGGTTCCAATGTTAGCTACGCTCTTCCGGCGAGTCAAAAGGAGTCAAAGAGCCAAAAGTTACACCCAAACGCTTATGATTGGACAAACAATTGCAAATTCCTTTCCTTTGAGAGCATAACTGTACAAAAAAAACTCTTGACAAGATAGCAATCAATTGAAAGGATAAGAATAAAGACTAAATATAACAGCATGAAGTGTAACGTGGAATAGGACTAGTTCCATACCCAAATTTATCCTGCCCCTTCCACGTCGGCCGGTATCTCGCCAATGACAGTGGCACAGTGTATCACAAATGTCGCATTGTAATTAAAAAGAACTTCAAAGCAAACATCCACAAGCATGCAAGCTTACAGATACCGTTTTAAAACCCTCAAGTCGGAAAAGGGGCAAACGAATACCATTACCGATTCCGAAACATAAACTGGTCGACTGGTGAGTTCTCACCATTATTCTTGGGTAAGAAGGTTCGCTGAGTAATCATCACGGCGCTATCAGCCGAAATCCTCAGGGATTGCCCACCGTACAGCTTTGGCGCGATTAAATACACCAGCCAGCGAGCTGCATGCGGCTCCCAACGGTGTGATGTTGGCCGCCACGTGGCGAGGGTGGCCTGCTGGGCGGCGGTCAGCTGATGGACGGGCAGTCCGCACATAGCTCACCTCATCAGACGGCAGTCCGCAGATAGCTCACCTCATCAGACGGCAGTCCGCACATAGCTCACCTCATCAGACGGCAGTCCGCACATAGCTCACCTCATCAGACGGCAGTCCGCACATAGCTCACCTCATCAGACGGCAGTCCGCACATAGCTCACCTCATCAGACGGCAGTCCGCACATAGCTCACCTCATCAGACGGCAGTCCGCACATAGCTCACCTCATCAGACGGCAGTCCGCACATAGCTCACCTCATCAGACGGCAGTCCGCACATAGCTCACCTCATCAGACGGCAGTCCGCACATAGCTCACCTCATCAGACGGCAGTCCGCACATAGCTCACCTCATCAGACGGCAGTCCGCACATAGCTCACCTCATCAGACGGCAGTCCGCACATAGCTCACCTCATCAGACGGCAGTCCGCACATAGCTCACCTCATCAGACGGCAGTCCGCACATAGCTCACCTCATCAGACGGCAGTCCCACACACAACCCACCACAAAAATCCGCACATAGCTCACCTCATCAGACGGCAGTCCGCACATAGCTCACCTCATCAGACGGCAGTCCGCACATAGCTCACCTCATCAGACGGCAGTCCGCACATAGCTCACCTCATCAGACGGCAGTCCGCACATAGCTCACCTCATCAGACGGCGCCCACTGTGTCGAGGGGGAGGGGGCAGCAACCAAACCCCTCCCACCTAGCTGCTGGTGACGGCCATCACCTCAAACGGCACGGAGTAAGCCTGACCATGTCGACATACCTTGAATATATTCCGCCGCATGTTTGGCCTGAGCTGACGTTTTAGTTAGTTATTAGGGCTTTTGGGCGCATCAACTCAATTGGTTATACAACGCCCAGAGCTGACGTTCTAATAAGGCATATATTCCCTGTGTCTTCTAACTGCAAAATTCATTATTCCTGCTTTATGAAACGTTGCTCCAGTGATGTCTCTTAATAGACCGCCAGTTGTCAATCGTCTTGAGAATATTCACCATTAATTCACCCTTAAACTATCTTTCTCAAATAAAAATACGAGATACATCACATCTCGTCATGCGCTCACCTTAATACGACTCCCCTGCCCCACTGGAAGCCACAACATCTACAAATTTAGCTGGAATACCGCTTGCTCGCTAGCCGACAAAGGAGGAAAAAGATGGACAGCCTCTAAAACAGCCTCACCACCTTCCCTGCTCTAGCATCGAGATGGCAACCACGTTTCTCCCTCTCCACCGTGAAATCTGACAACTACCGCATGTCTGATGGGGCTCGAAGCCGCCAACATACCCCTGATGGGGTCCGACCACTTCCATCGCATCTTTTATGGGTCCGTCCACCACTACATACCACCGCACCTCTGATGGGGTCTGACCACCACCACCGCACCTCTGATGGGGTCTGACCACCACCACCACAACTCTGATGGGTCTGACCACCACCACCGCACCTCTGATGGGGTCTGACCACCACCACCGCACCTCTGATGGGGTCTGACCACCACCACCGCACCTCTGATGGGGTCCGCCCACCACTATATAACACCGCAACTCTGATGGGGTCTGACCACCACCACCACACCTCTGATGGGGTCTGACCACCACCACCGCACCTATGATGGGGTCTGACCACCACTATATACCACCGCAACTCTGATGGGGTCTGACCACCACCATCGCACCTTTGATGGGGTTTGACACCACCACCGCACCTCTGATGGGGTCTGACCGCCACTACCGCACCCCTGATGGGGTCTGACCACCACCATCGCACCTCCGATGGGGTCTGACCACCACCACCGCACCTCTGATGGCGTCCGCCCACCACTACATACCACCGCACCTATGATGGCGTCTACCAACTACCGCAGCACCTCTGATGGGGTCCGCCCACCACCACACCCCTGGTCCGGCCCGACCTCCAGCTGCGCCCTCACCTCCACGTCGACATAGCTGTCGGGCCGCTGGTTGTGGATCTGTGCCCTCACCTCCACGTCGACATAGCTGTCTGGCCGCTGGTTGTGGATCTGTGCCCTCACCTCCACGTCGACATAGCTGTCGGGCCGCTGGTTGTGGATCTGTGCCCTCACCTCCACGTCGACATAGCTGTCTGGCCGCTGGTTGTGGATCTGTGCCCTCACCTCCACGTCGACATAGCTGTCGGGCCGCTGGTTGCGGATCTCCTGACTGCAGTCGTCGATCCAAGAGCGCGAGCCGTAGATGCAGGTCATCGGCACGGACGCGTCCACGTGACGCACGCGGCGCACCATCGGCTGCTTGGCCCAGCCGAAGTTACAGCTCAGAGCGTGGAACGCCACCTCGCCACTGAAACACACGGCATGGGCATCAGGTCAGGGCACGACGACGGGTCACGAGTTTGTGTTTGGACAGCCTGCCACCGTGTAGATGATGTCGGCTGTTGGTGTCGGTTGTGATGAGTGATCACATGTTGCCTTGTGGTCTGTGACGTGTGCTTGTGGTCGGCTGTTGGTGTGGGTTGTGATGAGTGATCACATGTTGCCTTGTGGTCTGTGATGTGTGCTTGTGGTCGGCTGTTGGTGTGGGTTGTGATGAGTGATCACATGCTGCCTTGTGGTCTGTGATGTGTGCTTGTGGTCGGCTGTTGGTGTGGGTTGTGATGAGTGATCACATGTTGCCTTGTGGTCTGTGATGTGTGCTTGTGGTCGGCTGTTGGTGTGGGTTGTGATGAGTGATCACATGTTGCCTTGTGGTCTGTGATGTGTGCTTGTGGTCGGCTGTTGGTGTGGGTTGTGATGAGTGATCACATGTTGCCTTGTGGTCTGTGATGTGTGCTTGTGGTCGGCTGTTGGTGTGGGTTGTGATGAGTGATCACATGTTGCCTTGTGGTCTGTGATGTGTGCTTGTGGTCGGCTGTTAGTGTCGGTTGTGATGAGTGATCACATGTTGCCTTGTAGTCTGTGATGTGTGCTCGTGGTCGGCTGTTGGTGTCGGTTGTGATGAGTGATCACATGTTGCCTTGTGGTCTGTGATGTGTGCTTGTGGTCGGCTGTTGGTGTGGGTTGTGATGAGTGATCACATGTTGCCTTGTGGTCTGTGATGTGTGCTTGTGGTCGGCTGTTGGTGTGGGTTGTGATGAGTGATCACATGTTGCCTTGTGGTCTGTGATGTGTGCTTGTGGTCGGCTGTTGGTGTCGGCTGTGATGAGTGATCACATGTTGCCTTGTGGTCTGTGATGTGTGCTTGTGTACAGCTGTGTAGGGCTAAGGGGTATCGAGCTGAGGATAGTAGACGAGAAAGGATGGTGAGAGTTGCCTTGAAGAGGGACGACGAGCAGAGATGTTGAATGATGTCTTGGAGATAGTAGACGAGTAGAGATGAGTATAGATGAGTTTAAATGCCGGGCCTGATTTGTAAAGACGTCGACAGCAGATAACGAGTAGAGATGAGTAACCAGTCCGGACGGTACCGGTTTGTGGTTTGGAGTATAGAGGGTGGGTTGTTAACAGTTCATCGTACATTTTCTCTTTAGCAGTGCAAGCACAGAACTTACACTTTTGTAATGTTGTTGTTTTCTCTTTTATGCTTTGCCATTTTTCTGTTCGTTTTCGGGAAAATCTTATTTTCCTTTTTCTTTCCTTTTTTAACGTGCATTTTGCTTATTTATTTGTTTTTCTTGTGAATCGTTTTATTCATGTTTTTTTTCTTTTTAATGCATCTTTCCTTTTTTGTTCCTTTTCTCTTTTTCACAGTTCATAAAGAAGGCGTGCAGTTGAAAGAAAATGAAAAAAACATGTTCGAGTAATATTGGATGATGGTTATTCAGAAGTGGTGATGTTTAGTGGGATGACGCTCGTGGTGCAGTAGTTTGTGATATGTTATCGCGCGTTGGCGTATTTGATGCGGTGCATGAGCAAGTGTTTGATGGTTAATTGGACGGCTGCATATGGTGCATTGTGGTTGTGGACGTTGTGGTTTTAGTACGGTGTACCAAAGAGTGCAGTGAGTCTGGTGTGTCCAACGCGTAGGCGTGTGAGTAAGCGTTCTTTGTGTGTGGTGTTTGGTCGATAGTGTTCCAGTGCTCGTGCTTGGGGCGTATTTGATGAAGTCGTGTTTGTGCGGTGTCCAAGTTAGCTGAATACACGAATACTGAATGAATACTGAATGCCAGCCTGGTGACTGAGCAGCAGGGAGGTGCAGATATACACACATATAAATAAATACATATACATATATATATATATATATATATATATATATATATATATATATATATATATATATATACAGATATGGGGTAGTAGTCGGATTGCGAGCAGGGGAAGTGTGTGGTCTGTGGTAGTGTCATGGTTAGTTTGCTTCTGTATCTGCGCGTTCGTTGCCATGTATGTTTGTGTAGCTAGGTATCCAAATAAGTGGTTGTTGGTGTTAAGTTAACTTGTTTTGCATGCGTTGTTTTTTTTGGTATGACAGGATGTTTGGAAGTAGTGTACTGTATCATGCTTTGCATAGCTGACTTTGCGTCAGTAGCGATAAGGTTGTGCTCCATTTGTGTGCTGCAAATGGTTGTGCATGCCGCAAAAAACGTAGTTATGTGTATGTGAGGTGTATGTGGATGTTGTGTCGGGCAGACGGGCACGTTAGATGACCCGGGGCGATGCTGTACCAGGGTACAGCATACCAGTGTATTGCGTGCATGAAGGTGTGTCGCAAGCGTTGGTGGCGGGCTGGCCGGCCGCTACAGCCTGCCCTGGCCTTGACCTCTACGCAACGTGACGACGTGACGCAAGCCAGTCGATAAAATAGTGTGTGTGTGTGTGTGTGTGTGTGCCGGCGTCGCTACGGACCCCGACACGGTCTAGGGGTAAGATGCTCGTCTCACAAACGAAAGGTTGTGGGTTCGAGTCTCACCTGTCGCTACTCTTCGCCCGCGACCAATCGGCGGGAGAGATTGGCGACGCTACATGACTCAACGGTCGACGTGTCGTAAAATCAATAACCAACCGACCCCGACACGTCCGCGGCTGGTGCACGGACACACTTAACGGGCGCAAACCAGCTGCAGCCACTGACATGGCTAGAATGAGCCTCAGCCGGCTTTTTGCCAACCCCGGCATGCTGTCGGAACATCAGGGCGTGACTACAAGTCATTAGTGTCGATGATTTGTTGTTCCTTGTAGCTACAATTAAGGTTATTTGTAGCCGGAGGGACGGTCCGGAGAGCGCGGTGGTACAGCAGTTACCGTGGTGGGCTGGGTTAGAGGCACAGCGTGAAGGGCGGGGTAGTGGATAAGCTACCGTGGTGGACTGGGTTAGAGGCACTGCGTGAAGGGTGGGGTAGTAGATAAGCTACCGTGGTGGGCTGGGTTAGAGGTGCAGCGTGAAGGGCGGGGTGGTGGAGAAGCTACCGTGGTGGGCTGGGTTAAAAGCACAGCGTGAAGGGCGGGGTAGCATAGAAGCTACAGCCATGGACTGGCGGTTTCCTCCGATGACTGGTGATTTTCTCCGATGACTGGTGATTTTCTCTGATGACTGGCGATTTCATAATATGACTGGTGATTTCCTCAAATGACTTAGCGCATTGGCATTTTAGCATAGTTATGCACTAATCTGCCAAAGCACCCCAATGGGAGATGGTACTTTACCTGAGTGTTTTGGCGTTGCAGTGGTAGATGTAGCTGGCCATGTAGTCTCACCTGGGTGTTTGGGCGTTAGTGACAGATGTAGCTGGTCATGTAGCCTCACCTGGGTGTTTGGGCGTTGCAGTGGTAGATGTAGCTGGCCATGTAGTTTTTCCCCGGCGGACTGTTGACGAGCGGGGAGAACTTCTTCATGAGGTCGGGTCTGGCCTTCTCGATCATGGTGGAGCCTGTGCAGGCCGTAGTTGGTCACCAACAGTCTTTCATGCCCATGCCACCAACATGCCCGGCACATACACAGGGGGAATGCAAATGAGATGTACGGCAGCACAGACTGGCGAGGTAAAGCACAACAGGGAAGCTCACCTGCTGAATGAGTGAGCAGGGAGGGGCAAACAGAGAAGGGAGGGGTAAGCAGATCAGCAAGGAGGGGCACGCAGAGCAGAAACGGAGACATACAGAGTAGCAGGGAGGTGCAGACAGAGCAGTAGGGAGATACAGGCAGAGCAGCACGGGGACATACAGAGCAGCAGGAAGAGACACAGAGCAACAGGGCGGTGCAAACGGAGCAGCACGTGTATACACAGAGCAGCAGAGAGGTGCAGACAGAGCAGCAGGGGGTGCAGACAGAGCAGCACGGGGATATACAGAGCTGCAGTGGGAGACAGAGCAGCAGGAAGGGGCATACAAAGCGACAGGAGATATACCGAGCAGCAGGAAGAGACAGACAGAGTAGCAGGGAGGCTCAGACAGATCAGCACGGGGGATATACAGAGCAGCAGTGAGATACAAAACACGTGCCCACCCACGAACGCGCGTCGCCACTATTCGGTTGACGGGCTCATACATACTCGACTGACTCATACTTGGCTCATGCCGACAGGCACGTTCTCCAATGTACTAAACCCCACCACACAATCAATGGAGCCCGCCGCACGTGTCGATCGTGGGAATCTGCGCCAAGCAACGGTCGCGCTAGAATATCCGGTGTACTTCCAACTCTGTGTCAATTACTACCCGCTGATATTTATAGACTTCGAGCTGGTGAACCTGGTGCTCTGGGTGTGAGGTTCAGTGTTGTTTGTTAACGCTATTGCACACAGACACCGCCAGTCGGGCTGAGCGTCCAAATCATGCTCACATTGGCGCTCTCGGCCGTCCCCCTAGTTGACAATACCCTGGAATTCCTATCTGGTAAAATGGAGGGTGGTGAAGACGTGAAAATCTGTCCAAGTGATGGTGACAAACTCGGAAATTTGAAGAATAAAAATCTGACTAATTGGTACAAATAGAGTATAAATCGAGAATAGCGACACTGGCGGCCGTCGTTGCAGTTTAATTCAAAGGAAGTCAGTTCAGGAATACAAACATATACTCCAGTACGTCGAAATATATCTCTAGGGGTTAGTTTTCAATGCAATTTTGAACTGTTCGGATAAGTTGAACTGGTGTAGATATTATCATCTGCATTTATCTGTTTCAGCTTTTTTTTAACCGGTGAGGGCGGCTTTAGAGCGCACCGACCATAATGATCATATAGCTTCCTCTAACCCATTAATCTGTTCCGGAGACCCACTGAGACCGCTGTTCTTCAGATTCCAATACCGCAGACGTTTGTTCCTCAGATTATTTTACGTGTGGCTAAACTTTCCAGGCTTAGTGGCGCATCGACTACATAGGTCATGCAGCTTGCTTAATTTCCCTTCATTTATTTTCGTCAAGTTCCTCTATCCTGACTCCGAAGCAATTGAACATGCTATGAGCGCGTATTGAAAACCTAAACGCCATCATTCGCTGAACAGCGCACCGGTGGGAGTGTGACGGAGCACGTGCCCCGCATCAGTGATAGCCCGCACACCGGAGACACCCCGGTCAAGGCCAGATCAGGAGCGTTAGCAGCGCGGCCGTGTCGGGCAAATGCGCTTGGTCACGCACCCCAACACAGGACCGTGACGGTGGGAGGCCCGGTCACACACCCCAACACAGGACCGTGGCGGTGGGAGGGTCGGTCACACACCCCAACACAGGACCGTGGCGGCGGGAGGCTCGGTCACACACCCCAACACAGGACCGTGGCGGTGGGAGGGTCGGTCACACACCCCAACACAGGACCGTGGCGGTGGGAGGCTCGGTCACACACCCCAACACAGGACCGTGGCGGTGGGAGGCTCGGTCACACACCCCAACACAGGACCGTGGCGGTGGGAGGGTCGGTCACACACACCAACACAGGACCGTGGCGGTGGGAGGGTCGGTCACACACACCAACACAGGACCGTGGCGGTGGGAAGGTCGGTCACACACACCAACACAGGACCGTGGCGGTGGGAGGCCCGGTCACACACCCCAACACAGGACTGTGGCGGTGGGAGGGTCGGTCCACACACCAACACAGGACCGTGGCGGTGGGAGGGTCGGTCACACACACCAACACAGGACCGTGGCGGTGGGAGGGTCGGTCACACACACCAACACAGGACCGTGGCGGTGGAGGGTCGGTCACACACACCAACACAGGACCGTGGCGGTGGGAGGGTCCGGTCACACACCCCAACACAGGACCCTGGCGGTGGGAGGCTCGGTCACACACACCAACACAGGACTGTGGCGGTGGGAGGGTCGGTCACGCACCCCAACACAGGACCCTGGCGGCGGGAGGCCCGGTCACACACCCCAACACAGGACCCTGGCGGCGGGAGGCCCGGTCACACACACCAACACAGGACTGGGGGGGGGTGGCGGTCACCACCCCAACACAGGACCGTGGCGGTGGGAGGCTCGGTCACACACCCCAACACAGGACCGTGGCGGTGGGAGGCTCGGTCACACACCCCAACACAGGACCGTGGCGGTGGGAGGGTCGGTCACACACCCCAACACAGGACCGTGGCGGCGGGAGGCCCGGTCACACACACCAACACAGGACCGTGGCGGCGGGAGGCTCGGTCCACACCCCAACACAGGACTGTGGCGGTGGGAGGGTCGGTCACACACACCAACACAGGACCGTGGCGGTGGGAGGCCCGGTCACACACCCCAACACAGGACCGTGGCGGTGGGAGGCCCGGTCACACACCCCAACACAGGACCGTGGCGGTGGGAGGGTCGGTCACACACCCCAACACAGGACTGTGGCGGTGGGAGGGTCGGTCACACACCCCAACACAGGACCGTGGCGGTGGGAGGGTCGGTCACACACCCCAACACAGGACCGTGGCGGTGGGAGGCTCGGTCACACACACCAACACAGGACCGTGGCGGTGGGAGGCTCGGTCACACACCCCAACACAGGACCGTGGCGGTGGGAGGGCCGGTCACACACCCCAACACAGGACCGTGGCGGTGGGAGGCTCGGTCACACACCCCAACACAGGACCGTGGCGGTGGGAGGCTCGGTCACACACCCCAACACAGGACCGTGGCGGTGGGAGGCTCGGTCACACACCCCAACACAGGACCGTGGCGGTGGGAGGCTCGGTCACACACCAACACAGGACCGTGGCGGTGGGAGGCTCGGTCACACACCCCAACACAGGACCGTGGCGGTGGGAGGCCCGGTCACACACCCCAACACAGGACCGTGGCGGCGGGAGGCCCGGTCACACACACCAACACAGGACCGTGGCGGTGGGAGGCTCGGTCACACACACCAACACAGGACCGTGGCGGTGGGAGGCTCGGTCACACACCCCAACACAGGTCCGTGGCGGTGGGAGGTCCGGTCACACACACCAACACAGGACCGTGGCGGTGGGAGGGTCGGTCACACACACCAACACAGGACCGTGGCGGTGGGAGGGTCGGTCACACACACCAACACAGGACCGTGGCGGTGGGAGGCTCGGTCACACACACCAACACAGGACCGTGACGGTGGGAGGGTCGGTCACGCACCCCAACACAGGACCCTGGCGGCGGGAGGCCCGGTCACACACCCCAACACAGGACCGTGGCGGTGGGAGGCTCGGTCACACACACCAACACAGGACCGTGGCGGTGGGAGGCTCGGTCACACACCCCAACACAGGACCGTGGCGGTGGGAGGCTCGGTCACACACACCAACACAGGACCGTGGCGGTGGGAGGGTCGGTCACACACACCAACACAGGACCGTGACGGTGGGAGGGTCGGTCACGCACCCCAACACAGGACCCTGCGGCGGGAGGCCCGGTCACACACACCAACACAGGACCGTGGCGGTGGGAGGCTCGGTCACACACACCAACACAGGACCGTGGCGGTGGGAGGGTCGGTCACACACCCCAACACAGGACCGTGGCGGTGGGAGGGTCGGTCACACACCCCAACACAGGACCGTGGCGGTGGGAGGCCCGGTCACACACACCAACACAGGACCGTGGCGGTGGGAGGGTCGGTCACACACACCAACACAGGACCGTGGCGGTGGGAGGGTCGGTCACACACACCAACACAGGACCGTGGCGGCGGGAGGCCCGGTCACACACACCAACACAGGACCGTGGCGGTGGGAGGCCCGGTCACACACACCAACACAGGACCGTGGCGGTGGGAGGGTCGGTCACACACACCAACACAGGACCGTGGCGGTGGGAGGGTCGGTCACACACACCAACACAGGACCGTGGCGGTGGGAGGGTCGGTCACACACACCAACACAGGACCGTGGCGGTGGGAGGGTCGGTCACACACACCAACACAGGACCGTGGCGGTGGGAGGGTCGGTCACACACACCAACACAGGACCGTGGCGGTCACACACCAACACAGGACGTGGCGGTGGGAGGGTCGGTCACACACACCAACACAGGACCGTGGCGGTGGGAGGGTCGGTCACACACACCAACACAGGACCGTGGCGGTGGGAGGCTCGGTCACACACACCAACACAGGACCGTGGCGGTGGGAGGGTCGGTCACACACCCCAACACAGGACCGTGGCGGTGGGAGGGTCGGTCACACACACCAACACAGGACCGTGGCGGTGGGAGGATCGGTCACACACACCAACACAGGACCCTGGCGGTGGGAGGCTCGGTCACACACACCAGCACAGGACCGTGGGGTTGGGAGGCCGGTCACACACACCAACACAGGACCGTGGCGGTGGGAGGCTCGGTCACACACACCAACACAGGACCGTGGCGGTGGGAGGGCTCGGTCACACACACCAACACAGGACCGTGGCGGTGGGAGGGTCGGTCACACACACCAACACAGGACCGTGGCGGTGGGAGGGTCGGTCACACACACCAACACAGGACCGTGGCGGTGGGAGGGTCGGTCACACACACCAACACAGGACCGTGGCGGTGGGAGGGTCGGTCACACACACCAACACAGGACCGTGGCGGTGGGACGGTCGGTCACACACACCAACACAGGACCGTGGCGGTGGGAGGGTCGGTCACACACACCAACACAGGCCCGTGGCGGTGGGAGGGTCGGTCACACACACCAACACAGGACCGTGGCGGTGGGAGGGTCGGTCACACACACACCAACACAGGACCGTGGCGGTGGGAGGGTCGGTCACACACACCAACACAGGACCGTGGCGGTGGGAGGGTCGGTCACACACACCAACACAGGCCCGTGGCGGTGGGAGGGTCGGTCACACACACCAACACAGGACCGTGGCGGTGGGAGGGTCGGTCACACACACCAACACAGGACCGTGGCGGTGGGAGGGTCGGTCACACACACACCAACACAGGACCGTGGCGGTGGGAGGGTCGGTCACACACAACACCAACACAGGACCGTGGCGGTGGGAGGGTCGGTCACACACACCAACACAGGACCGTGGCGGTGGGAGGGTCGGTCACACACACCAACACAGGACCGTGGCGGTGGGAGGGTCGGTCACACACACACCAACACAGGACCGTGGCGGTGGGAGGGTCGGTCACACACACCAACACAGGACCGTGGCGGCGGGAGGGTCGGTCACACACACCAACACAGGACCGTGGCGGTGGGAGGGTCGGTCACACACACCAACACAGGACCGTGGCGGTGGGAGGGTCGGTCACACACACCAACACAGGACCGTGGCGGTGGGAGGGTCGGTCACACACACCAACACAGGACCGTGGCGATGGGACGGTCGGCCACACACACCAACACAGGACCGTGGCGGTGGGACGGTCGGTCACACACACCAACACAGGACCGTGGCGGTGGGAGGCTCGGTCACACACACCAACACAGGACCGTGGCGGTGGGAGGGTCGGTCACACACCCCAACACAGGACCGTGGCGGTGGGAGGGTCGGTCACACACACCAACACAGGACCGTGGCGGTGGGAGGGTCGGTCACACACACCAACACAGGACCGTGGCGGCGGGAGGGTCGGTCACACACACCAACACAGGACCGTGGTGACGGGAGGCCCGGTTACACACACCAACACAGGTCCGTGGCGGTGGGAGGGTCGATCACACACACCAACACAGGACCGTGGCGATGGGAGGGTCGGCCACACACACCAGCACAGTTAGTTAGATATTTGGGCTTTAGGGCGCATCGACCATGCTGATCATATAGCGCTCATAACGCCAACACAGAACACAACCCCAATCCAATGTAACCATTAACAGGAAGGGGGTCCTGGTGAGCCTCTGGCGCCGGCCAGTGGTGGAAGGCTTTCTTGATTTTGTGGACCCAGACTAGCATACACCCCCCTCCTCCCTCCACACAATCCATTCCATACGATGTAATGTGGGGAATGACAAAACATCACGAATTGAGCAGTACTTGACATAACTGAACATTGTTCAGATGAGGAGAACGTCACGCTGGGTTGTAGTAGCATCTAGCAGTTATCATTGGCAAGAGAATGACATAATAACAGGTTGGACAATACTTTAAAATAAATGACACTTAAAATCAGGGAGAAATATTAATACAGGATCACCCGAATGTGTTTTACCTTATCATGCGCCGACGTGTGATGTTCTGGTGTATGAGGTTTTGGTGATGTATGCCGTTAAGCTCTGGCGATTGAATACACAAATACGCCATGATCATTTTCATCCTTCTTTCTATTTTACATGTTTGTGGTTCCGGGCTCATGGACAATGTGTGGCGATTTGGTGCCTCGAATTATGGATAAAGGTGCCATAACTTGGTGTCGCATTGACAATCCAAGTTACAGCAGCCTGCGCCATTGGCCACACAGCTGGTGACACCTCAGACACGTCACCGACAGAGCGTGCGTACTGACCCCAGGGGCCGCCGAGTCTCAGCACGGACAGCGGGTTCATCAGCTTGACCACGGCCAGCACGCCGCGCATCCACAGCGGTATCTGCGGCAGGTGGGTCTGGCTGGTGGCCCGCTCCGCGAAGCCCCACGGATCGGCCAGGATCAGGTGCTCCAGTCTGAAGCAGCGTCACACCCGTGTCAGACTGTTCACGTCAGTAGCCGTCCACCACAACACTGTACACTGTTCACGTCAGTAGTCGTCCATCACAACACTGTACACTGTACACGTCAGTAGCCGTCCACCACAACACTACACTGTACACGTCAGTAGCCGTCCACCACAACACTGTACACTGTTCACGTCAGTAGCCGTCCACCACAACACTACACTGTACACGCCAGTAGCCGTCCATCACAACACTGTACACTGTACACGTCAGTAGCCGTCCACCACAACACTGTACACTGTTCACGTCAGTAGCCGTCCATCACAACACTGTACACTGTACACGTCAGTAGCCGTCCACCACAACACTGTACACTGTTCACGTCAGTAGCCGTCCATCACAACACTGTACACTGTACACGTCAGTAGCCGTCCACCACAACACTGTACACTGTACACGTCAGTAGCCGTCCATCACAACACTGTACACTGTTCACGTCAGTAGCCGTCCATCACAACACTGTACACTGTACACGTCAGTAGCCGTCCATCACAACACTGTATACGCCAGTAGCCGTCCACCACAACACTGTACACTGTACACGTCAGTAGCCGTCCATCACAACACTGTACACTGTTCACGTCAGTAGCCGTCCACCACAACACTGTACACTGTTCACGTCAGTAGCCGTCCATCACAACACTGTACACTGTTCACGTCAGTAGCCGTCCATCACAACACTGTATACGCCAGTAGCCGTCCACCACACCACTGTACACTGTACACTCAGTAGCCGTCCATGCAACACTGTACACGTCGTAGCCGTCCATCACAACACTGTACACGTCAGTAGCCGTCCATCACAACACTGTACACGTCAGTAGCCGTCCATCACAACACTGTACACGTCAGTAGCCGTCCATCACAACACTGTACACGTCAGTAGCCGTCCATCACAACACTGTACACGTCAGTAGCCGTCCATCACAACACTGTACACGTCAGTAGCCGTCCATCACAACACTGTACACGCCAGTAGCCGTCCATCACAACACTGTACACGTCAGTAGCCGTCCATCACAACACCGTATACGCCAGTAGCCGTCCACCACAACACTGTACACTGTACACGTCAGTAGCCGTCCATCACAACACTGTACACTGTTCACGTCAGTAGCCGTCCATCACAACACTGTACACTGTTCACGTCAGTAGCCGTCCATCACAACACTGTACACGCAGTAGCCGTCCATCACAACACTGTACACGTCAGTAGCCGTCCATCACAACACTGTACACGTCAGTAGCCGTCCATCACAACACTGTACACGTCAGTAGCCGTCCATCACAACACTGTACACGTCAGTAGCCGTCCACCACAACACTGTACACTGTTCACGTCAGTAGCCGTCCATCACAACACTGTACACGTCAGTAGCCGTCCATCACAACACTGTACACGTCAGTAGCCGTCCACCACAACACTGTACACGTCAGACGTCCACCACAACGCCGGTACACTTGTACACGTCAGTAGCCGCCCACCACAGCACAGTTCACGGTAGACGCCACCATACCCCGGTACCCTTTGACGCAGTAGCCGCCCACCACAGCCAGTACGAGACGCCACCATACGCCGGTGTCACGACAGTGGCCGCCCACCACAGCCAGTACACGAGACGCCACCATACGCCGGTACCCTGTACACGTCAGTAGCCGCCCACCACAGCCAGTACGTAGACGCCACCATACGCCGGTGGCCTTCACAGTGGCCACCCACCACAGCCAGCACGAGACGCCACCATACCCCGGTGGCCTTGACAGTGGCCACCCACCACAGCCAGTACGAGACGCCACCATTCGCCGGTGGCCTTGACAGTGGCCGCCCACCACAGCCAGTACGAGACGCCACCATACGCCGGTGGCTTGACAGTCAGGCCGCCCACCACAGCACAGTACGAGACGCCACCATACCCCGGTGGCCTTGACAGCGGCCGCCAACCACGGCCAGCACGAGACGCCACCGTACGCCGGTGCCTTGACAGTGGCCGCCCACCACAGCCAGTACGAGACGCCACCATACGCCGGTGCCCTTGACAGTGGCCGCCCACCACAGCCAGCACGAGACGCCACCATACGCCGGTGCCCTTGACAGTGGCCGCCCACCACAGCCAGCACGAGACGCCACCATACGCCGGTGGCCTTGACAGTGGCCGCCCACCACAGCCAGCACGAGACGCCACCATACCCCGGTGCCCTTGACAGTGGCCGCCCACCACAGCCAGCACGAGACGCCACCATACGCCGGTGGCCTTGACAGCGCGACTATGAGCGTCGCGACAGCGGTCCACTGTGGCTGCGTGGCCACAGTTTGGCAAACTGTAGTCCCCACCCCCGATGCTGAATACACATAAAACACCTATAGTTTACGGACCAGATTATACTCGCAATGCACCATGTACTGTACCGTGCTGTGCCACCGTGCTGTGTCACCATGCTGTGCCGTGCTGTGCCACCGTAATGTGCCACCATACTGTACCGTGCTGTGCCACCATACTGTACAGTGCTGTGCCACCATACTGTGCCGTGCTGTGCCACCATACTGTACCGTGCTGTGCCACCATACTGTACCGTGCTGTGCCACCATACTGTACCGTGCTGTGCCACCATACTGTACCGTGCTGTGCCACCATACTGTACCGTGCTGTGCCACCATACTGTACCGTGCTGTGCCACCATACTGTGCCGTGCTGTGCCACCATACTGTACCGTGCTGTGCCACCATACTGTACCGTGCTGTGCCACCATACTGTACCGTGCTGTGTCACCATACTGTACCGTGCTGTGCCACCATACTGTACCGTGCTGTGCCACCATACTGTACCGTGCTGTGCCACCATACTGTACCGTGCTTGCCACCATACTGTGCCGGCTTGCCACATACTTACCGTGCTCCACTATCTTGCCACCATACTGTACGTGCTGCCACCATACTGTACCGTGCTTGCCACCATACTGTGCCGTGCTGTGCCACCATACTGTGCCGTGCTGTGCCACCATACTGTACCGTGCTGTGCCACCATACTGTACCGTGCTGTGCCACCATACTGTACCGTGCTGTGCCACCATACTGTACCGTGCTGTGCCACCATACTGTACCGTGCTGTGCCACCATACTGTATCGTGCTGTGCCACCATACTGTGCCGTGCTGTGCCACCATACTGTACCGTGCTGTGCCACCATACTGTACCGTGCTGTGCCACCATACTGTACCGTGCTGTGTCACCATACTGTACCGTGCTGTGCCACCATACTGTACCGTGCTGTGCCACCATACTGTACCGTGCTGTGCCACCATACTGTGCCACCATACTGTACCGTGCTGTGCCACCATACTGTACCGTGCTGTGCCACCATACTGTACCGTGCTGTGCCACCATACTGTGCCGTGCTGTGCCACCATACTGTACCGTGCTGTGCCACCATACTGTACCGTGCTGTGCCACCATACTGTACCGTGCTGTGCCACCATACTGTACCGTGCTGTGCCACCATACTGTACCGTGCTGTGCCACCATACTGTGCCGTGCTGTGCCACCATACTGTACCGTGCTGTGCCACCATACTGTGCCGTGCTGTGCCACCATACTGTGCCGTGCTGTGCCGACAACGCCAGGCGTGGGACGACGGCACGGTGAGTAGCTGTCGAGAATATTCGAACCATGACTCTGCACATTCTGACTCTCCGTGACCGCCGACGCACCGTGACCGCGAGTCTGCCGACGCACCGTGACTATGCATATTGCGCACCGTGGTGCGCATCGGACGGTGCCGGTTCTGGCGCGCTTCTGGAAATGACGACGTCACCTTGGAGTTGCAGCGCGTGCACGGCGCGGCCTTCCTCCGTCCAATGACGTTACACTCGGCTGTCCCATCCGATGACGTCACACTCACCTGTCGGGGTGGCGCAGAGCGTAGGCGCAGCTGAGGTAGCCGCCGAGCGAGTGGCCCAGCAGGATCATCCGTTCAATGTTCATCTCACGTCGCCACGACTCGATCGCCTGCACACACCACGCAACGCCGCTGGTAACCGCATGTAGGTATACTTTAGAAGGCATACACATATTGATATATATATACACTGAGGAACACTGAGGTGATACCGGCACACTGAGGTAGTCCCGGCACAAAGGACAACAACTATGTTAGTCGTCTAATGGATCACACTAAATAAATGTTCATACATTGGCACCAACCGGTCAGCAGTCTGGGACAGATCAAGGTAGGCCCTGGGTCAACAATGTAGTGATCATTGAGATCAGTGCTGGGGTCAGTATCTGGGTCATACTACCGTGCGTGGCTGATATACTGCTGACGTACGTGTATCATTCGTCAGCAGTGTGGGGTCAGCACAGGATCAGCATTGTAATGAGTTACTCCTCCCAGGTCAGCACTGGGCGACCTACGAACTACTGAGTATCCCAGGTCAGCAGCTGTGTCACACGATCACCTACCCAGGTCAGCAGCTGTGTTACACGATCACCTACCCAGGTCAGCGGCTGTGTTACACGATCACCTACCCAGGTCAGCGGCTGTGTTACACGATCACCTACCCAGGTCAGCGGCTGTTACGATCACCTACCCGGTCAGCGGCTTGTTACGATCACCTACCAGGTCCGGTGTTACACGATCACCTTCCCAGGTCAGCGGCTGTGTTACACGATCACTTACCTCCACAAACTGCGCCTCTACCACCTCGGCATCCTTGCTGAACTCGGGACGTGACGACCGTCCGAACCCTGCCGGAAATGAGGTCACACGGGGTCACGGGAGCAACCTGGTCGACAAGTTCGGCATACATTGCAGGATCAGGCGGTCGGTTCCTGTTACTGTCGTGTTGGCAGCCCAGTGCCGACCTACGGCACGTCAGGCGGTCGGCTCCTGTTACTGTCGTGTCGGCAGCCCAGTGCCGACCTACGGCACGTCAGGTGGTCGGCTCCTGTTACTGTCGTGTTGGCAGCCCAGTGCCGACCTACGGCACGTCAGGCGGTCGGTTCCTGTTACTGTCGTGTTGGCAGCCCAGTGCCGACCTACAGGGCCGGAGGGGGGCCGGCCCTCTGTTACTGTCGTGTTGGGCCCAGTGCCGACCTACGGCACGTCAGGCGGTCGGCTCCTGTTACTGTCGTGTCGGTAGCCCAGTGCCGACCTACGGCACGTCAGGCGGTTGGTTCTTGTTACTTGTGTCGGTAGCCCAGTGCCGACCTACGGCACGTCAGGCGGTCGGCTCCTGTTACTGTCGTGTTGGCAGCCCAGTGCCGACCTACGGCACGTCAGGTGGTCGGCTCCTGTTACTGTCGTGTCGGCAGCCCAGTGCCGACCTACGGCACGTCAGGCGGTCGGCTCCTGTTACTGTCGTGTTGGCAGCCCAGTGCCGACCTACGGCACGTCGACACATTCGACATAATGGCACAGGATAGTTGAGTGGCTTCATAGACTTAAATCGTGTGCTACATCTGCTATCCAATTACATAAACCCGGCAATGGTCACACCCAGGTTGCACATGACGCTTGCGTGTTCCAGTTCTCTACAGGTAGGGAACCGTGCCCCAACTACACCACGGCTCACACTCGCGCCACTGATAACGTCTCGCTGGTCATTACAAGAAGTCCAAGTCAAAATAAACAAATCCAGAATTCCACTGGAAGTTTTGAACCTTGGAATGTCTACCGTGACTGGTGGTGCTTAGATGAAGGCATTATGAAGATATTCACTTTCCGTGTCGATTTCTGATGATATTTGAGGCTTATGGAACAGTGACTGCACGAAACAACCAGAGCTATTAATTAATAGTCCATTAATAGTCCGATTGTTGCGATCTGTGATCCAACAGGCCACCCTCAACACTTGTAATAGTCAACTGTTGCGGTCCGTGACCCAACAGGTCACCCTCAACACTATGAATAGGCCAGCTGTTGCGATATATGATCCAACCTTCAACACTAGTAATAGTCAAACTGTTGCGGTCCGCCACCCAACAGGTCACCCTCAACACCATTACGGTACGGTTCTTTTAGAACAAAATCTGTAAGGGACGGATTCAACAACCTTCACCCCATGAGGTCTTTGAATCCATCGGACCGATTTCAAAACGGAACAGCTCAAGTGATTTCTGCTGATTCAATCTACATGTATAGAACGTCATAAGTTGGGAACTTTGACAATGGCGAAGTTAGGAGGAAAAAATAGGGTGGGGGAAATTCGTCTGGCTGGGCCAGTCAGTACAGATTAGGTCCGTCTGCACTGTTGGGGGACGGCTGGACCAGTTAAGTTAATACCAGGCGGTAAACATGAGGCCCGTCTGCACCGTTGGGAGACGATGTCCGTCTGGCTGGGCCAGTTGAGACCAGTCAGCCAGCAGTAAACTAGGCCCGTCAGACGGTTGTCACCGTCCGGGCCTCGTAGCAACCCCCTCCCGCCCTCCCCGGCTGGCGGAGGTGGTGGTGGGGGCTGACGTGGCCGCAGCACTCCCCCCCCCCTCCACCCCGACTGGCGGAGGTGGTGGGGGCTGACGTGGCCGCACCTCCCCCCTCGCACTCCCCGGCTGGCGGAGGTGGTGGTGGGGGCTGACGTGGCCGCAGGACCCCTCGGATGGCGGAGGTGGTGGTGGGGGCTGACGTGGCCGCAGCACCCCCCCCACCCCGACTGGCGGAGGTGGTGGGGGCTGACGTGGCCGCACCTCCCCCCTCGCCCTCCCCGGCTGGCGGAGGTGGTGGGGGCTAACGTGGCCGCACCTCCCCCCTCGCCCTCCCCGGCTGGCGGAGGTGGTGGTGGGGGCTGACGTGGCCGCAGGAGCCCCCACCCCGGCTGGCGGAGGTGGTGGGGGCTACGTGGCGGGCCCCCACCCCGGCTGGCGGAGATGGTGGGGGTTACGTGGCCGCACCTCCCCCTCGCCCTCCCCGGCTGGCGGAGGTGGTGGGGGCTGACGTGGCCGCAGGAGCCCCCCCCGGCTGGCGGAGGTGGTGGGGGCTAACGTGGCCGCAGGAGCCCCCACCCCGGCTGGCGGAGGTGGTGGGGGCTAACGTGGCCGCACCTCCCCCTCGCCCCCCCGGCTGGCGGAGGTGGTCTCGCCCTCCCCGGCTGGCGGAGGTGGTGGGGGGCTGACGTGGCCGCAGGAGCCCCCACCCCGGCTGGCGGAGGTGGTGGAGGCTGACGTGGCCGCAGCAGCCCCGGCAGCGGTGTTCGCGTGATCGGCCAGGCCGGACAAAGCACGACTCCCGTCAGAGTGTGGTGACTGCGCACTTTGTACCCGGGGTCAGACTCGCATACGAGACAGGCTGCCCGACCAGCCAAAGGTCGGCTGGAGCGGTACACAGCTCCGCATCGACCACCTCCGCCGCCGCCGGACCGGCCAAAGGTCGGCTGGAGCAGTACACAGGTCCGCCTCGACCACCGCCGCCGCCGCCGCCGGCCGCTGAGTCACCTCAGACGTCGCGACCGAGCTCTTATCGGCGGGGGGGGAGGACTTGGCAACCATACGCACCCGACACGACAAGGATTGGGATGGTACCCACCTGATTCACGAAAAATTCCAGAATGTTAACGTCATACCTACCGGTGTACCTATGGATTTGCCACAAAAGAAATTGTACCCAAATGTACTTCGTGATGCTCTAAGTGGACTGCATTCACGAATAAATGCCATTTTTGATGTAGATGCACTCAAGCAGATTTCACACTGCTCCATGTATGCATCGTGCATATAGGAGTTTGCAATTGTACATATTGTTGTACTTTTCCATCCTACATACATCGCACTATTTTCCCACAAATCAAGTGTTCACCTCGATCATATTTAACATGGTCATTGCTAATGTGGCCGTTGTTTTGTTTCCTGTAGACCACACAGATGCAGAAAAAGCTGTCCTATGTGAAACTATCCTGCTGTCGCGTACAATCTCACACTTATGTCAATACATTTACATTGCCGAAATATGGTGCTGGCACAGCAAAACAGTCCGTAAAAGCAGGCTTATCAACATCTCTGTCATGTGGGTCCAAGCTGGCTGTGTCCTGAAAGCATACCACCAACAATGTGATAAGCAAGTGTAAAACCTACCAGGATGAATACAATTTCTGCATAAGGCAATAGTTTTGAGACGGCTTGAGACTATCAAGTTTTCTGGCCAGGGTGGTGGTTGGCCTGGCAATATGGTCAGGGTGCTGGTTGGCCTGGCAATATGGTCAAGGTGCTGGTTGGCCTGGTAATATGGCCAGCGTGGTGGTTGGCCTGGTAATATGGCCAGGGTGGTGGTTTCCTTGATGCATACCCACCCGCTACCCGGGTTTTTCTCAACTTATATACCCGGACCCATGGGAGCGGGTGGGTGCGGGCGAAAACACAGCCGTCTTACACTTCTGGCGACCACACGAGACTGTGCCAGAACCGGGCAGTCCCGCGTGTCACGACCACACGAGACTGTGTCAGAGCCGGGGTCCGTGTTTCAAACCACAAGACTGTGCCAGAACCGGGCAGTCCCGCGTGTCACGACCACACGAGACTGTGCCAGAACCGGGCAGTCACGCGTGTCACGACCACACGAGACTGTGCCAGAACCGGGCAGTCCCGCGTGTCACGACCACACGAGACTGTGCCAGAACCGGGCAGTCACGACCCCGAGGTTCACGACCCACGAGCTGTGCCTGAACCGGCAATCCCTGCAACACCCACGAGACTATACGCCAGAGCCTGGCTCACCCCTGCTGCCGCAATCCCTGGAACACCCACCTATATCCCCTCACCCCTGCTGCCGCAATCCCTGGAACACGCACCCGAATCTCATCATCTCTACTTCCGTACTTTATGGTCGTGGAGAACGTACAGAAAATGTTTTCCTGGCGTGGCCTTGTTCTGGCGCGGCCTTGTCCTGCCACATGTCCGTATTGTTCTGGCGTGGCCTTGTTCTGGCGCGGCCTTGTCCTGCCACATGTCCGTATTGTTCTGGCGTGGCCTTGTTCTGGCGCGGCCTTGTACTGCCACATGTCCGTATTCGTGCACTTGGCCCCAGAACACCAAGGGTGTTTGATCGCGGTGCCGATGTCCGCATTCTGCTGCAATTAATTTGTTTCTAATTATAAATGGCACCAGAAGCAGAACAAAGCTGCGCGCTCCGTTCGTTTCGATTACTGCCCGCATCCTCTATGCTTGCGCCGTTTGCGCCTCGGCCCTGACCGTGCACTGTCCATCTCGTGAGGTCACACCAATCAGAACCGATCCTTTGGTCAGGGGACTGGAAGCCTTAACTAATACCAATATATTCCTAAAGTGCGAGGTTTCTGAGGGGTAATCGAATAGTGGGCACGCCTACAAGACATAAAATTAACACTTTTGAATAAAACAAGCAGTCGATTCCTGTTATAATCGTTAGTTATGTGGGCTTTATGGTGCATCGACTTCAATGGTCATGTGGGACCTAACTATCTTATAATCACATTAGCCAACTGATCACATTAGCTGATGCCATGGCCTAACTTTTGAGGTTTGATCGACTCACATCGCTTGGATAATAATCAAATGAGTGTCCGGGATGGAGTGAAACATACATACTCTTTGGCGTAATCATATTCTCAAGAGGACCACTAATATTCCCTCTTCCCAAGCAGCACGTTGAAAAACAAAAATTAGACGCTGTGCTAGGTGCAAAATGAATCGCGGCACCCAAGTGCATGACTGTTTCAATTTCAGGTGGGTTTCAACCTCCGGGGAGCCGGAACGATTGCCATGTCAGAGAAGCAAGGCCGCGGCCGTCTCCTATCCCAGGTGGGTTCGGACCAGACATGAGATTCAAACCCGAGACGTCGCTGTCGCTGCCACGAGGCGGATATGCTAATCACCACACTATCGCCCCCCCTCCCCACCTCTACCCCAACCCACTTGAGAAAGTAGCTGTTGGACCAACGCGCAACAACCACCACCATGATGACAACACCAGCAAGTCCGGGCAATCGTCGCCAGTCCACACGGCTGGCGAGCCCCAACGGTGGCGTCAGAGCCGGCACCGGCCGGGTCTCGAACCCACTCCCTCCGGCTGGGCGGCGGGCCGTTTCACTCACCCAGGTTGTCGAAGGCGTGCACGGGCCGGTCGGCGGCCAGCGCGTCGTAGTTGAGGCACCAGAGGCCGACGCCCGAGGCGAAGCCGTGCACCATCACCAGCGGCGTCGCGGCCGACCGCTCGTTGAAGCTGAGCGTCCACAGCCTGTTGGGCTGGCGGCCGACCACGCAGCCGATGTCCACGTACCGTTGCCGGTAGGCGGTCGTCACGACTGCCGACAGGCGGATGGCCGTCATACCTCCACGTCACGGTCCCAACACCAGCCCAACGGATCTTCTCCCACCCCCACGTCACAGTCCGAATACCAGTGTTAAAATAACTATATCTCGTTACGCATGGGATGTCAAAATCGCCACGGAAACAATGCTATTAAAAATTGTTTAGTCATGTAAACCCAGCTTTAAGACAATCGCGTTCACCAGAATGAAAGGGAGTAACCAGGATCAAAGCGGGAACAGTGATATTCATATCACTGTTCCCGCTTTGTGTGTTTCCAGAGGTACCTAATTTGGGAACACCGATATCAACGATAAGGACACAAACACCTATGACATAAACGGATATTGTATAACATAACACATAGATAATCCATTCACCTGAAACTGCACTACGGGATGTTCATTATCACGATCCCGGATCCGTGATGATGAGCATAAGCATGATACTTGTAAACGAGAAACGAGGCATGAAGACTTCACAAACACGTACCAAGAAACACGATGTCGATACTCCTTTGGGAAGGATGTCGACTCAGTGGTCAGTAAGTGGCATACTCCACCCTATTTCGCGAATAATTTATCACTCCCGAGCACCTGTCTCACAGTACCGGCGCGTCGCTTTGGATAGTTTTGCAGGCGCAATTGGAATTCTGCCGTCTTTCGGAGCTTCGGAGTTGGAGAAGGGCTTGTTGAATAAGAGGATGTCGTTGAACAAGAGGGGAATATAGGCGCTACAATAATATTGTTACAAGTTACTCCCTCAAACATTTCCATTCCTTAAAAAACCATGGTCCTACCACTCTATGCAGATCTTCCTTCCCGACACTCACTCCCATTCGACCCCTTCAACCATTTCCTCTGCAACAAGCGCCTCTTTCCGGGGGGGGGGGCTTTCGGGCGCCTCGACTGCTATGGTCACATTGCATGCGCTCCTCTTTCCAGTGGAGCAGGGGTCGGTACAAGCTGCGTACTTCCTGATGCAGGATCTCCACTCGCAAATCACTCCTTCGTACCTCCTGGCGCAAGATCTCCACTCGCCAACCAATCCTTCCTTTGACGAAGTCCGTCCCCAGGCAGAGGACTGAACACTGCCGACCTCCGACCTCGGTACCGCTGCACACGCAGCTCGCCCCCCCCCCCCCCACCCAACCACAACACCCCTCCTCGTCCTGCAGCACACAGCCATTACTGCAGCACGTGCAGCAGAGCCGGCCGACGGAAGGGGAGGTGGTCATTGATCGGCTGGCGCGACGGTTAGACGAGCCGTAACGAGCCCAATCTGGGGTACAAAGGGCGGCAGCGCCGGCCGCTCCGGTCGGCCGTCGGTGACACCGGCTCGGCACTTACACTGCATGATGTTGTCCTCCGCCTGGCGCACGTGACTGAACGAGGTCGGGTTCCACCGGAGGCCCGGCAGCCAGCTGCAACCGACACGGCGGCATGTCACTCAGGCCGGGGGGCCCGGCACCAAATGGTGCGAGGTCACGATCGGTCACATCAGCGGAGGTCAGGCGTCAGGTGAATCGGGCCAGGTCAAGTGAAGTGGTGCGAGGTCACGATCGGTCACATCAGCGGTGGTCAGGCGTCAGGTGAATCGGGCCAGGTCGAGTGAAGTGGTGCGAGGTCACGATCGGTCACATCAGCGGAGGTCAGGCGTCAGGTGAATCGGGCCAGGTCAAGTGAAGTGGTTCGAGGTCACGATCGGTCACATCAGCGGAGGTCAGGCGCCAGGTGAATCGGGCCAGGTCGAGTGACGTGACACCCGACTGAAAATCGACAATCGACCGATAGACCGACGCGCCGCAAAACCCCGAGTCACTCAGGGCCATCCGCTGTCGACGTCACTGCCGGACGAGCTGGACAGCTGGCTCATCACCACGCCGAAGGACTCGCCGACGGCTGCCCAGCACGACTGACCACATGGGGTGACGAGGTCAGAAACAGCCGGCCACAGTCCGACCCGGGAATAAGTTATGCACGGTGCATCTGTCCAGCTTCAAGATCAATTTGAATGAAATGAACAACAAAGAGTGAACATAATCATCACGGACAAGGGCGATGATAAACAGTAGGCTGAGTTAGCATTGGTTCGGGTGGGAGAGGGATCAGTGAGGCCTGAAACAACATAAAGAGTTTCACCACTGGGCTCAACGTCACATTCAAGGCAAAGAGAGGCGCATGTTATTCAAATAAAAAATATTTTGGGTAATTGTATTGAAAACCTACCATTTCTGATTAAATATTCGTTGGACTTCAAATCAACGCTGCCAAATATGGTGCCAACTCAGCCGATGGTGTCACCCATTCAGCCAACTCTTTAATCCAAAAAATTAGGGCATCCATCGACTTGTCTACCATTGCCAAGAGTGCGTAACCTCATCATGAATGGTCCCTTGGTCTACGAATCTCCATCGTAGACCGGGTATTATTTTTCGGGAGGAGAATGACTATAAGCTTTCCCGCGAAGAAAGGGGAGTGACCTAGCAATGCTACGAAACGAGTAACAGGTTATCTAGTACTTTGTACAATGGTTTTCTGCCGGAAATGCTTGGATAACCATATACTTCTTATATTATGTACAGGGAAAAAAGCTCACCACTATATCAGATATCGACGACTATGCATTTTACCGGAGATGCGAGATGATGGGCGCAATATGATCAACATGGTCGATGCGCCCTAAAGCTCAAATAACTAGCGGAGATGCGAGATATTCTTTTGTTGACTTGTTGACTTTTGTCCCCCACATTTGTTGATATTTTGCGTGTACTTGGGCGCCGGTTGGTTACCGGAATTTAGGGGCGCATCGACGGCGTCGGTCATGCAGCTTCTTAGGTGTCGGAGTATTACTTCGTGTTCAACAGGGTGGGTCACGGCCATCAACAGGGTGGGTCACGGCCATCAATGTTCGGCCCTATCCCCACCACTCCGGATTTAGCTTAACGTTTGTGCCTATGGGCTAAACAAATTATACATTGTATAAAAACGTCTTCGAGGAAACAACGGTGATGAAAACGATGCGTGTCCGTCCATCTTCAATTATTTTCATGGGAAGTGCCCCCGGGGAAGTGTGGGCGCATCCCTGCAGTCGATTTCTGGCGGGGAGGGAAGTGGCGTTTGAACAGTCGAAGAAATCGCCTCTCAGATGTTAGGCCATCATCGAGCCCATTTACTTGATACGGTATCTCGCTGAATTTCTACGGCCCCCCTCCGATTCCAGCTGGTTCCTCTCGAAGTAATTGCAGCTCCTTTCCGACTACCGATTCTACACAAAATTAGACTTTCGTTCACATGGCCATCTCACAGCTAGACGGCTCGATCTCCGGCATCTCTCCGGCCTGTTGATGAATGTATACGGTCTTTCTCTAGCTTGAGTTGGCCCCGTCCAGTGTCGTACCGAAGGATGGGGGGATTGGGGGAAGTTTTTCCCCTGATGTATTGGGTGAGGGGGGGGAATCGCGCCGGAGTTCGAAAAAATGCGCCACAAAAAGCTTTTCCGCGCCAGGTCTGCGCCAGATGAGCCTCCTCTCAGCGGGATATCAGTGCGGATCTGCGCCAGATCTGAGTCTCCTCTAGCAGGGAATCGGTGCGGGTCTGCGCCAGGTCTGCGCCAGATCTGAGTCTCCTCTCAGCAGGGAATCGGTGCGGATCTGCGCCAGGTCTGTGCCAGATCTGAGCCTCCTCTCAGCAGGGAATCGGTGCGGATCTGTGCCTCCTCTCAGCGGGGTGCCAGTGCGGATCTGCGCCAGCGACACTGCCGGACACGAGGCCGGCCAGTCGACCACTCACCAGCCGCTCTCCTCCTCCATCTTCTTCTCCACCATCTCCAGCAGCTCCTGCTCGTTCTGCGGCTCGCCCATGGCTCTGTGCGGACCAGCTCGGGTCAGATATCGCAACGGAGATCAGTCACCTCGACAGCACCGCACCACACCGCCGACTGCGACACACTGAGGTCGGGCCGACACCACAGCACACTCGACGCCGACCAGGCGTCTAGCCGCACGCTGATTGGTCAGGACGCAGCGCGCAGATTGGACTGTTTCTCAACAGTGGAGTGGCGCGGGGTGTCTTCGTCATGAGATGGCCTCGACGAGATAAGAGGGGGGTACACAGAGACGCACATTCAGACAGGGGCGTAGACAGGGACGGGAACCCCGAGCGGTGCTGAAACCATTATTGGTGGTTTTATTTAAATTTTGGAAACATGTTGGCAATCTCAATCAGAACCACACCTGAGGCATGCCCTTTCAAAAAAAATTGCTTTCTGACATCGTACCCCTGCTCACGATCGAACAGAAAAAAGAGCAGACATTATCCACGGATCTCCTTTTCTGGCCCCACGACCGCTCCCCCCTCCCTGGCCTCTCACGGACCTCCGCTTCTGGGCCCACGAGCCTCCACTTCTGGCTTCACGGAGCCCCTTTTCATTCATTCCCATGTCAGCACTGAACGATTGTTGGCTGCATTCACGTAGGTCAACCACAAGCGCGGTCAACTACAGGACTACGGGACAAAACCAGCGGGCAGATTTATGTCCACACAACGTATTGAAGCCATCATTGGAGAGCCAAACGACGGGCGATAAGTGCTGTTCCACATCTGAACATGAATATTGACACAGCTCCTGACGGTTTCCCTTAACTCCATTCCCTTAGTGCAAGAGAACGGGGCCAAGAACGGCGGCCAAAGAGGAGGTTGGAAGGAAGAACGTCGCACATTAGAGTGACAACAATTACCAGTGTGTGGAGAAGGAAAGGCGTTTGGCACTCACTAATAAAAAACTCAACTTGGAAGAAAAGCGTTGGCCGAAGGGATCAGGAGAGTCTTAACAGCACAGGGACCTGTGACGGTACGGGGAAAAGTCTCGCCATTCCCTCCTCATGTCATTTCGAAGCTAGAAATAATACAACTAACAACGAAGGACAAAAAGCTTTGATCAGTTAGAGGCAAACTAGAGTTAGCTTTGAACTCCTAAAGACAAAAGTTGACATCGCAAATGGTTTCGCAAAACATCGGACATATCTGAGGTAGACATAATATTTATACCTACCCTCCAAGCACACATAATAACTCGTCCCGAAATTAGAAGCGAGTTACTTCCATGCTTCATGCATGGGACTAATGGCGTCAAATAGTAACGCTTTCAAAAATCCTTTGATCATGCTCTTATGTGCAACGGTGTTTAAAAAAAAAAAAAAAAGGTCCAAAAACGGTTTGTGTAAAGAGGAAACAAAACGAAGGCCGCCTACATCCAACGTATTGTAAACAAGAAACACAACGGAGGCAACACAAATGTAAAGAAGAAACAAAACGGGGGCATCCACAACAACTCAACGGTGTTTCCCGGTGTAAAGAGGAAACAAAACGAAGGCGCCTACATCCAACAACAACTCAACGGCAACACAAATGTACCGATATTTCTTTAAATGACGGTCAAGCTGTAAAGGAAGTACCAAGAGCACAACATATTTTGTCTTGACTCAAAAGAAACAAGAATATAGGCAGCGTGGACATAATATATAGAAGAATCAACCAATTATGCTGGTGATTGATTTCCACAATACCTTCGTTCTGTAGTGCTAATTAATATATCAGCTGGAAAAATATTAGGCAGGCTAGTTCCTAAATCTATTTCAACTGGTTAAAAGACGCAAAAAACTAACCAGAACTGGTTCAGTTTGTGCCTATTCTCGTGTGATCATCCTAGCTACATTTCCCTCAAGAAGATTCCACCCCTCCTTCCACTCTCTGGAATTAAAAAAGTAGGGGAGACCGGGTCTAGTTGATACAATTTTGGCGAAACTCAAAATAACTAATTACTTTGGAACCTACACCTACGCCAGGCCTAAACCTAGCATTATCCCCCATAATTCTTTTCCATGGCATCCTTTGGGCTTTCCACTAGATAAAAAAACTTCGCACATGCCATTTATGGAATGCGCAAACGTTCATTCCGTAACTGAACCTTCACTCATTCTTTTCCGTCGGGTGAGAAATGCCATTATAAATATTGAATAAGATTATCTTGAAACACTGTCAGCGAACGCCTTAATAAAATGGGCCCAGATGTGACTATTTTATTTTATTACCAGTCCACAAAACGTTGATACAGGCTGAATAAGTTGATGCAGGCTGTATCAATTTGCCCCGTAAATTTTCTGGTACGGGCTGCAGCATGTTATGGAACATTGCAAGCACAGTTCAGCGGCAAACGATAACAACATTTCACCGTTACCAAGCTGAGATAACATGGTAATGATAACAGACGCCTAAAAGTTATAAAGTGGGCGACAACTCAGAAACATAGGGTGAAGCACAGACAATTAAATTTTACTTTTGCTCCAAAAATGTGCCACATCATCACCATTCCGCAGCAGCGGGGCGAAAGGACTTGCGCTTCCTTTTTCCGCGAGAAGAGGGTGCCAGTAGCAACATGTAACCATGGCAACTGGCTTCATACTTTTGGAGAAAACCTGTTGAATCAACCATCACGTGTATCAGCTAGACCCGGTCTCCCCTACTGTCCAACCAAAGATTCAGTTTACCACTTACACACGCAAAATGCATATGCATAGGCGTCACAATGGATTTTGGATGAGGGGGACGAGTGTTATTAGCTGATTTTTGTCCAATGCAACGTCAAAAGCATAAGGTTTAACTTCACAAAGTTTGAGGGACGCGTCTACTCGTGCCAACGACCACATACATACTTTAACGCAAGAGTAGGGTATCGTAGTAGATTATCGTAGAATGGCATCGCAGTGGGATATCGTAGTAGGGTATCGTAGTAGATTATCGTAGAATGGCATCGCAGTGGGATATCGTAGTAGGGTATCGTAGTAGATTATCGTAGAATGGCATCGCAGTGGGATATCGTAGTAGGGTATCACAAAATGAGGAGTTCTGTGCTGTCCTTCGACTGCTTAGCTTTGGAAAGCTAGCCTTTTGTTAGCGGCTGGGATATTGGACTCGTCAGCTGCTGAGGCTATATTGCGCCCATAACTGACATGTTAGAGGTACTTCAAGTGATCACACGAAATGTAGACACAAGAAGATGACAGGGAATGCGAGAAAAAGTACAGATTCAATCAGGACGATCGAGAGCAATGGAGATGGTGCGAAGCAGATAAGGAATAAGTCGATTGGTATAAACACTGTCAGTTGTGTTTAAAAAAAACTTTGAAGGCACGGTTCATGGTGCTACACCGGCGGAAGGGGGAAGCTAGCCTAACCTGTGCCCACCCCACGAACCGCCGGCAGAACATATACAGCATGCACATTTATGAAGTTGAGGAATCTTAGAATATCTGAGATATTCACGCTGCGGAGGTTGCCTAATATATCGACAATGCTAGGTGTCTGGTCGCCTTTTGCCACAACTCAAATGATAATTGGTAGGGTAAGGTGCCAAGCTAGACTTGTGTCCATTTTTAGGGATAGTACGGGCGGATTCAAGTGTCGGCTTTCAGTCGAAGAGAGCTTGATCAATGGGATAGGCTGCCTGTTGATGTGGTGAGTCCCAAATTGAATGTATTTAAAAAATAGGGTGGACACATTTGTTAGGTTGTATAATCTTGTTTTTTTCAGTACTAATTAGTGGTGGATGGGGTGAGATTTATGCTAGGAGTGCACGGTGAAGGCCCCTTTAAGCAAGCATGGATGGAGTTGGAAATCATTGATGGGCAATTCGATGGACGCGTGAGTTACGCGTGATCGAGTGAATAAGGCTAGATAGGTATTGGTTAGGTGTGTAGGATGTTGGTGGATAGTTTCTTTGGCAGTTAGGATGAGGTATTGGTTGAGGTGCTGAGTATCCTTTTGTCCAGGTTTATAGTATCTTCCCTTTACAAGCACAGGGCCCAGATGGACCCCTGTGGCTCTTATGAAGTCTGCACACTTTATGACTTTATTATGTTACGACTGCTACGCAATATTACTGCTACTGCTGCGTGATCAAACTTCTGATGCACAATGCACAAGTGCTTTACTTCTACAAGACACTACTGCAACGCAAGATTTCTAATGCAAAATCGTCTACGCGACTCTACCTATAACGCAATGACTTGCAATAACAGAAATGCCGATCTGTACGGTCACCAGCCGGCGATTGGCCCATAGCTCGCGACGTCCTCTGTTCAGGCTCTGAATAGGAAACAGGGAAACTAGGCAGGTCATGGGGGGATGTAGCTGATAAAGAGAGAAGTCTTGCAAGCAAGGGAAGGAATAGTTTATCATGTTTTTATGTCAATGCCAGAAGTGTTAGGAATACAATTGGGGAACTACATGCATATATGTTGTCTGAAAAGCTAGATTTCGTATGCATAACAGAGGCATGGGTTAATGAAAGCATTTTTGGAGACAACTTGCAAGAATTTGAATTGACAGGCTACAACATGCATGCTTATCAAAGGAAGGCAAGGATAGGAGGAGGTATACTCTTGTACGTCAGACAAGTAATGAAATGTTATTCCATAGATGATAGTGTACATAATGAAGGAGTAGAATCCTTGTGGTTTAGGATTGGGGCATTCTATAAACCTCCAGACCAGAATGAAAACATGGACAGGTTGATGCAGGAAGAAATAAGTAGGAGAGCGCAGGAGAGAACTGTTTTGTTGGGGGATTTCAACATATCAGGATTGGGAAGCAAAACCATAGGTCGAAACAAATCAGGAAGAAGTTTCATGGATTGTTTTGAGGAAAATTTCTTCTTTCAAAGGATACATGAACCTTCAAGGGAAAATGAAATACTAGATCTTGTGCTTACTAATGAGGAAAATTGTGTACAAAATGTGAACATAGGAGAGACCTTGGATAATAGTGATCACAACATTATACGCTTCTCATTGTATATTGGAAATGTAGGAACCAATCAGACATTGATTCCAAATTTTGCTAAAGGGAATTACAATGAGTTCAGGATCTTCCTGAACGAAATTAATTGAGAGGACTTATTGAAAGGGTTAGATGCTTATGAAATGTGGAGAATGATAAAATATAAACTATTTCAAGGTCAGGATAAGTTCATTCCCAATAGGCGAATTAGATTAACCAGGGTTAAGCACCCTTCATGGCTGACCGGGGAAGTAAAGCATTTATTGGAGTCAAAGAAACAGGCATTCAAGAAACTAAAATACGCTAACCCTGAGGTAAACCTCAAATCATATAAAATAGCTAGAAATAAAGTTAGGAGGTGTGTTAGGGCATCTAAAAGACTGGCTGAAATCAAATTAGCTCGGGAATGTTCAGCAGGTAATGCTAAGAGATTCTTTAGTTTCTACACATTTAAGACTAAGAAGTGTAGTGTAGGATCACTGGAGGTAGATGGGGAAGTAGTGGTTGATGATTGTGATATTGTGGAATCCCTAAACAAGCAATTCTCATCAGTCTTTACTAAAGAGAATTCTGGTAGAATAGAAACAACTGAATCGTATGCCATGACAGGTGATAGGTTGGAGTATCTTACAATAACTACAGAAGCTGTAGAAAAGCTATTGCAGAATATAAAACCTAATAAAGCTTCTGGACCAGATGATATATATGCTAGGGTTTTAGTAGTGTGCTAAAGCTTTAGCAGTTCCCCTAGGTATAATTTTCAGGCGGTCTATGGAATATTCTGAAGTGCCTGAAGATTGGAGAAATGCAAATGCAGTACCAACTTTCAAAAAGGGAAGTATGAAGTGTGTAGGGAACTACGGGCCAGTCAGTTTGACCTCAATAGTTTGCAAGGTACTAGAAAATCTGGTTAAACAGAATGTTCAGATTCATCTTGATAGGCACAATCTTTTAAGGGATACTCAACATGGATTTCGATCTCGAAGTCTTGTTTAACTAATCTTATGGAGTTCATGGAGTATGTTACTAAATAAGTAGACAATCAAAGCAGGATAGATGTTGTGTACTTGGACTTTAGCAAAGCTTTTGATAAAGTTCCACATGGGAGGCTAATTCATCAACTACAGCAACATAGAATTGTTGGAAAAGTTCTAGGTTGGATTGAAGCATGGTTGAGGGGAAGGAAACAAAGGGTAATGTTAAAAAATGGATGTAAATCTGATTGGAAGGATGTTCTGTGTGGAGTACCACAGGACTCTGTTCTAGGGCCACTTCTCTTTATCATCTTTGTAATAACATTGAGGTACGGCTGAGGAATAGCGTTTTCAAATTTGCGGATGACATCAAGCTGGTAGGAGTGGCAAACAGTTGTGATCAATCTAGAAATATTCAACTAGACTTGGAGGACCTAAAAAAGTGGGCTGATCAATGGCAGATGTCTTTCAACTATGACAAGTGTAAGGTTATGCATCTGGGGTCTGGAGGTGAGACTTTCAGATATACAATGGGAGGGAGGGAACTGGATGTTATTGAAAAGGAAAGGGACTTAGGTGTGTTGGTTTCAAAAGACCTTAAGGCAGAAAAGCAATGTAGCTCAGCTAGGAACAGGGCACTCAGAATGCTGGGACTCATTAATAGAAGTGTGATGTATAAGAGCAAGGAAGTCATGAAAAAAAAACTGTACTTAGCATACGTACGACCCCACTTTAAATATTCTGTACAAGCTTGGAGCCCCTACCTAGAAAAAGATATAGACAAGTTAGAGAGAGTGCAGCGCAAAGCAACTAGACTCATCAGTGGAATAGGTAATTTAGAATATGGAGAAAGGCTTGTGGCATTAGATATGTACTCACTCAAGTATAGGAGATTAAGGGGGGACATGATTTAAATGTACAAAATTGTTAAAGGACTAGATCAGGTCAATTTAAATGGCGCTCTTCAGTTTCGAGTATCACATAGGGGTCATCAATTCAGGTTAGACAAGTTGAGGTGTAGGACAGTTAAGCCACAACAGGTCTTCAGTCAAAGGGTTGTTGATCAGTGGAATGGGCTGCCTGCTGATGTTGTGGGGAGTTCCTCATTTAATGTATTTAAAAGTAGGGTGGACATTTTTTTTAGACAGGAAAATCTTGTTTTTTAGTTCTAATTTGTGATGGATGGGGTGAGATGTAGGTTAAGTAAGTGTGCACGGCACAGACCCCTTTAAGCAGGCATGGATGCAGTTTGAAAATTATTGATAAGGCATTTAATCCACATGTGTTAAGAGAGATCAGGGTAATAGGGCTGGAAAGCTAGGGTAGATAGGCATGGATAGGTGTGTGGGATATTGGAGGACTGGTTCTTCAGGATGTGGGATGGTTGGGGAGAGTCTTTTTACCAGGCTTATATTATCTTCCATTTACAGACTTAACTGGATGGGCCCTTGGGTGTCTTATTAAGTCTAAACGCTTTATAACTTTATATAGGATGTACCTAGCAGTGGATTCAGCACCTTCCTTCGGGATGTGATACTGATGAGATTGTCTATGGTAGCACAATGGGTATGATGGGAGGAGTGGAGGAGTTTGTAATTGTTGAGTGTGTTATGCAATAGCAAGTGAGTCTCTTATTAAGTCTGAACGCTTTATAACTTTATATAGAGTATACCTAGCAGTGGATTCAGCACCTTCCTTCGGGATGTGATACTGATGAGATTGGCTATGGTAGCACAATGGGTATGATGGGAGGAGTTTGTAATTGTTGAGTGTGTTATGCAATAGCAAGTGAGTCTCTTATTAAGTCTAAACGCTTTATAACTTTATATAGGGTGTACCTAGCAGTGGATTCAGCACCTTCTTTCGGGATGTGATAGTGATGAGATTGTCTATGGTAGCACAATGGGAGTGTGTTATGCAATAGCAAGTGGATTGGTGCTAGATAGGCTGGGATATATAGCTCCATAGGAACTTGAGATAAGGGATTGATTGGGGTGAGAATATGTACATTTCTAGTACCTTTTCCAGATAGGCTTAACCCAGATGGGCCCCTGTGGCTCTTACTAAGCCTTAACACTTTATGACTTTATGACTTCAGGAGACATAGCGAACATAGGCTGCCTGTCTCTGACAGGCGACACATGTCGCCTGTCTCTGGTACATGTCAGGGTCATACGCCTGGGCATGGCACATTCAAACAAAACATAGACTGTCTGTCTCTGGCGGGCGTCTGTATATCCCAGGGCCACACGCTCCCCGTCTCTGGCACGAGCCTGTATATCCCAGGGTCACATGTCTAGCGATGGCACATGCAAACATGGGCTGCCCGTCTCTGGCAGGCGTCTGTATATCCCAGGGCCACACGCTCCCCGTCTCTGGCACGAGCCTGTATATCCCAGGGTCACATGTCTAGCGATGGCACATGCAAACATGGGCTGCCCGTCTCTGGCAGGCGTCTGTATATCCCAGGGCCACACGCTCCCCGTCTCTGGCACGAGCCTGTATATCCCAGGGTCACATGTCTAGCGATGGCACATGCAAACATGGGCTGCCAGTCTCTGGCAGGCGTCTGTATATCCCAGGGCCACACGCTCCCCGTCTGGCAGGCGTCTGTATATCCCAGGGCCACACGCTCCCCGTCTCTGGCAGGCGTCTGTATATCCCAGGGCCACACGCTCCCTGCGGCGTCTTATATCCCGCACGCTCCCCGTCTCTGGCAGGCGTCTGTATATCCCAGGGCCACACGCTCCCCGTCTCTGGCACGAGCCTGTATATCCCAGGGTCACATGTCTAGCGATGGCACATGCAAACATGGGCTGCCCGTCTCTGGCAGGCGTCTGTATATCCCAGGGCCACACGCTCCCCGTCTCTGGCACGAGCCTGTATATCCCAGGGTCACATGTCTAGCGATGGCACATGCAAACATGGGCTGCCCGTCTCTGGCGGGCGTCTGTATATCCCAGGGCCACACGCTCCCCGTCTCTGGCACGAGCCTGTACATCCCAGGGTCACATGTCTAGCGATGGCACATGCAAACATGGGCTGCCCGTCTCTGGCAGGCGTCTGTATATCCCAGGGCCACACGCTCCCCGTCTCTGGCACGAGCCTGTATATCCCAGGGCCACACGCTCCCCGTCTCTGGCACGAGCCTGTATATCCCAGGGCCACACGCTCCCCGTCTCTGGCACGAGCCTGTATATCCCAGGGTCACATGTCTAGCGATGGCACATGCAAACATGGGCTGCCCGTCTCTGGCAGGCGTCTGTATATCCCAGGGTCACACGCTCCCCGTCTCTGGCACGAGCCTGTATATCCCAGGGTCACATGTCTAGCGATGGCACATGCAAACATGGGCTGCCAGTCTCTGGCAGGCGTCTGTATATCCCCGGGCCACACGCTCCCCGTCTCTGGCAGGCGTCTGTATATCCCAGGGCCACACGCTCCCCGTCTCTGGCACGAGCCTGTACATCCCAGGGTCACATGTCTAGCGATGGCACATGCAAACATGGGCTGCCAGTCTCTGGCAGGCGTCTGTATATCCCAGGGCCACACGCTGTCCGTCTCTGACACCAGTCTGTACATCCCAGGGCAACACGCTGTCCGTCCCAGACACGAGTCTGCTTATCCCAGGATCACACGCTGTCCGTCTCTGACATCAGTCTGTATATCCCAGGGCAACATGCTGCCCCTCTCTGGCACGCGTCTGTATATCCCAGGGTGACACGTCCAGGAATGGCGCACTCAACATTGAATCCAATTCTGGCAGGACAACCGAAACAGCATAAAATCATGAACTGCAGCTATTGCATGTTCTACCTTTGCTCCCGCTCCCCTCCTGCACTCTCTCCCCGTCTCCCTCCGCAATTTCGTCTGACCTCTGAGCCACAGTCTAATCTTATCTGGCCGTAGAGGGTTTTCCAACTACTTGGCAAATAACTGAAAGGGTGTTATACCCGACCGGCGGAGGTGATAAGAGGTGCCGATGGCAAAACACGTGGGAATTCGTTGGAGTTGTGAGGGAGCGTAGCTTTGTAACCATATCTTATCGTACAAACAGACAGAGACAGAGCATATGGCTGACATCTGGAATGCGGGGTGCGGAAGCAGGAATAAACAACTTGACCATATTTCACCACCTCGGTGACGCCGAGGGTGACCGAGGTCAAAGACGGCAGAAAACAGCACAGTGATAACTTCACGTGTCAGCACAGCTGGCCTGTACCAAACCGGTAGCATTGCAAACCGTTTACATGCTTCATTTATTTGTGCATGCTATTACAACCGCAAATGTAAGAGTTTAAACAATTCGCGCATCAATAGGTGTAAAGGTAAGTACTCCATAGTGCTCAACCGTGCTCCAGTTTCCAGGACTGTAACAAAACACAGCACTGGCGCTCGGGGACGAGTGGTCTAGGGGTTAGATGCTCGTCCCACAATCGAAAGATTGTGGGTTCGAATCTCACCTGTCGCTACTCTTCGCCCGCGACCAATCGGCGTGAGAGATTGGCGACGCTATATGACTCAACGGTCGACGGACGTGTCGTAAAACCAATAACCAACCAACCAACAGCACTGGCGCTCCTGTAATACAAACTTAACCTGCGTCGTCAAAAAGCTATGGGATGTTATCGCCAACGGTCTTCAAACGGATGCAATTTATACGGAGTATTCTTCCGCTTGTACATCTTCCGCTTCCGCACTCGGCATTCCAGATGTCAGCCATATGCTCTGTCTCTGTCTGTTTGTACGATAAGATATGGTCACAAAGCTACGCTCCCTCACAACTCCAACGGATTCCCACGTGTTTTGTACCGCTTGTACGCTTGTACATTCTTCCGCAATGTCAACCATACTCTCCTGCTTTATGAGCTTGGTCCTTATTGCCTGTCAGATTTAGCGTCGAAATGGTTTGAGTCGTATCTTTTCAAGGGAGTACTGCAAGTAGTCTTCAATGTGAAGACACCGGACGGGATTCAGGTGAGGTCCGGTGTATCGGAAGGTAGCATATGCGGACCGATTCTGTTTCCTCTATCTTGTAGTGACGCGGCAAACAGTGTCTTGGGCTAAAACTGTATCTCAATATGTATTATGCATGCTGACGATATTAAGATTACCATACCGGTCGGCTTCCCAGCAGACGCTAATACCCTGCAAAAAAACATCTCGCCAGACTTTGCTCTTGGTAAAATGTGGGAACCAAATTTAAATCCATCCAGATGCAAAACGATCACTTTTACTTGTCGAACAAATCTCATTGCGTCTACCCATATATATTAGACGGCGTTGGTTTGGAGCGCGGTGTTATTAAAATAATGGCTTTCGTTGGGTGTGAGACGTCGAAGAGGCTACCATAGGATGTCGAAATTCGTGATTGAAATGATGTCACTTAAAATTCCCCTGCAGTTCTTGAAACCAAATTTGTAGGCAAATGGAGTACTTAAAAATACCCCTTCGCTTGCTTTTACACATATCTAACGTTACGATACCTATATTACCGATAGTGATACAATCACTTATGCCATAAATATTATTGCATGACAAACAGGACATATCATAGATAATCGCCTTACCTGGAATTGTGCAACGAGATGTTCGAGCATTACGATCCGTAATGGCAAGCATAAGAATGGAACTTGCAAGCGAGATACATACACCGTAAGCAAATATTTATAACCTTTGGTACTTTTGCAAGCATTGTGAAGTCTGACGGAGGCGGAGGACACGTGACCAGTGTGCCCTCCCTTGACTGCGCCTGTGGTGATTATTCATGTTTTCAACTCATTTTGTACCACGCAAGCCGCTCTGGTCGAGGATCGTATAGAAAGCAGTGTCCTTACTGTGCGATTATCGTTGTTTTTTTTTCTCTCCAGAAGCACTCATTCTGCTAGAATCAATTAGGTGCTGATTTTTGACAGCAAGGATGTCTGTCGGGACAGATCTTCACTCCCCATCTCGATAGGGGTCCTATTATGCCCCCTCTCTAATCTCCAAACTAAGCGTTGCACGAAAGCGGAAGTGGCGGAGTGTCCGGGAAGTAGAAGTAGAAGAAGTGTTAGAAGTAAGAAGTAGAACAGGTAAAAAGTAGAAGTAGTTCACCTTATTTTGCGAAGATTTACCACTGACGGTACGCGTCAGCTGTAATCAGCGCGATCTGGGTGTAGCCGTGAACGCCAAACTAACTGTTGGGCCCCGCATAGACAATGCAGTCAGGAGAGCCAACCGTGAGCTAGATGTGTGTTTAGACCCCACATAAATGATGTAGTCAGGAGCGACAACCGTGAGCTAGATGTGTGTTTAAACCCCACATAAATGTGGGGAGTCAGGAGAGCCTACCGTGAGCTAGATGTGTGTTTAAACCCCACATAAATGTGGGGAGTCAGGAGAGCCTACCGTGAGCTAGATGTGTGTTTAGACCCCACATAAATGTGGGGAGTCAGGAGAGCCTACCGTGAGCTAGATGTGTGTTTAGACCCCACATAAATGTGGGGAGTCAGGAGAGCCTACCGTGAGCTAGATGTGTGTTTAGACCCCACATAAATGTGGGGAGTCAGGAGCGCCAACCGTGAGCTAGATGTGGGTTTAGACCCCACATAAATGTGGGGAGTCAGGAGAGCCAACCGTGAGCTAGGTACGTATTTGCGACCCCTCCAAACCTCACGAACCACTTAGTAATAGTTCCATCAGTACTGGCTTTACTGCACATATTCAGTCCATGATTGAATTTGGCAGCGTCGTTGGATCGGGGCAGCTAAATATCATCTGTCCTGCACGGTAGGAATCCAGCATACATTTATGACGGCACTGCCTGTGTGTTGCACTAATCCGCCCAACGGCTCGATTCTTTTAGCACTTTGGTGTTTAGCAACAAGCTGTCGGTTGGTCCGGCATGTCCTGCTGCTTATTCAAGTACTCGGCGCTCAGAGTGACCACGCGGATATTGTAGGCGTGTTTCGCTTAGCCGTCCCCTCGAGACTTCAGCGATCTGGGCCGAGTTTGAATGTACCGGCTAGCAGGTTTGGCACAATTAAAGATGACTTGTTTTGAAGTCTACCCAGGCTTGGATGTAACCATTGGGGGGGGGGCTGTGGAGGACACGTCCCCACTGATTTCTGAAAAGTGGCGATTTGTCCCCCTCAATTTCTTTCCTGTTCCCCCAAGCCTCAGCTGTCTGAGTATGATCGCCGTAAAATTTTACTTCGTCATTTATCAAGTGAAAATATCTATGCAAGGGAATCACCAAAAATACTAGAAGCCATCAAGCCAATCAATGGGCTTCACAGGCTATCTCTGTCGTCATAAAATCTCCGAGTGATAAATCAGCAAACGTTATAAATTTCTGCTTCCATGATATTATTTAATAACATCAACGTTGATCATCTTGTGCTTTCGCTTGGGTGGAAAATTGTGCTTTGAGAGGCAACAAATTAGCATTATCACAAGGCATTATAAGTCTCAGTTTGCATTCCCCTGCGCATAAATTGATAATCTTGAACAAACATGACTCTGGATGTCCTCGGGTATCATCAAGACCATGGAGGGGAGTCATGGGCAGCCTTAAGTACGTACGTCAAGTTAACGTCGTATTCGTATTCAGCGACGAGTTCGCCAGAGGCGTGTTTGTATTGGCATTGGTATTCAGCGACGGGTTTATGATCTTTCGGATCAACTAGCACAAATGATTCTGCTTGTACTGAACACGCTGAAAGCAACCACATAGGTCTCACCTGACCACTTTAACGGTGAGGGTCTAACGCAAACCGGTTTCTTCGGTCGCCTCTCATTTTTTTCCCGAAGGAGCGCCTCTGACTGCAAAAATTCCAGCGGGCACACTGGAATCTTTTCAGAGGGGCGCCTTTTCCCGGCCGGAGAGACGCCACCTTTCCATGTGGGGGCACATTCCCTCAGTACTACACCCTTTATCCACACTGCATCGAAATGTATCCGCGTAAAACAGAAAAGCATGGGAAAGGTTATTGTATGTCCATCTTTACTACAATAAAACCATCGTCCAATATTCTCTATTTTTCCTGTTACAAGAGGACAACGTTTAACGTACTTACAGCATTCCTCTATGGTGATTGTAAAATCTGGCCCAGCACATACGACATCCAGCTAGATGTTCATAGGCAGTGATAAGGAGTAAAACTTGCTAATTTTGAAGGGACTTTTTATTCCCAAAATATCATTTTTAACGATGGTAAATCTTAAATCAGACATTGGAAATGAAGTGGCTGAAATCGAAGGATGTTTTTTTTTTGGTGGGGGTGGAGGGAGGAAGGCGAGGCCATCCCTCTATGATGCCCAAACTTACCGCGTCCCTGGTTTGTCCGCCCAATTTCGAAACCGTGGCTACACCCATGTACCCAAGCATGTCAACATCTGTTATAACATAGCAAATGTGGGTTTACTTGGTGACACATACTCTTAGAAAATGTGTGTTTCAGTTTGTTCCAACTATAGGAGATGCATGTATGGCATATTGCATAGCCTGCACCGGTGTGTACCCTTCGCCGGACAATTTGAAGTTGTCTACCAAATGATCGGAACACCCGTCCTTATCCATCAGACGAACTGTGCCAGGATGCTTCCGGAGATGTCAAATCACTGAGTTGTGAGAGGGACTCGTGAGTGCCTGGGTAGCGGGTGTCCTGTCATTACCACAGGACACTTAACACTGCACTCGCTTCACGGGATTTTAAACCACCCTCGGGCCAGCTAACTCAGTGGGGCGTGATTGGGAAACATTTATAGCTAAAGATATCCGTACAGGTGACGAAGGACTCTCCTCTGATACGGGACGACATTTTTGGATGCTGTCTCCCGAACCTGTCTCCTGAAAACTTGCACTGTCCTCGGCGTTTGGACGGACCTTAGTTAGTTATTTGGGTTTTGGGGCGCCTCGACCAAAAGTTGTGATCATTTAGCGCCCATAACGTTCATTTAGCGTGCCAAAATCATATAGTGTTACGAAGGGAGTATATGGAATGAAATCCTATCGCTCTTAGGTACCTGAATGTTACCGGAATGAATGACTTCCGAGTCATTTGCTAGAATGTCACGATATGTTAAATGTCCGATCCTATTTCCGAAGAACATCCTTCGCTCCCTTGAAAAGTGTTGGCACGAGAAAAGCACGTGTCGCACTGTAAGGGCTTCCAGACACTTGGGTCTCTTTCCCGCAGAGGAGGTATTGGTGAGTAGCGTGTGTGTCTGGTTCGCAGTCTACATAGAGTCACCTCGTCACTCCTGGATCTAAGATAGCATGATGACCAAGGTGTTGCTTTATTGAATGCAGATCATTGCTGGACTGCACGTTCCATCTCCCCTGCCATTAGCATTCATGTGCGATGAGATTTCAGAGATGTGGTCCCTGGCGGGAAGTGGGAGAATACGTGTTAGGGATCTCTGGGCTGCCAATTTCACTGCGGAATGGGCGCCGCTCATTTCCATAAATTCCGACATCGCTCGGAACCTAGCACAAACACACATTTTTCCCGTCTCGTTCCCGAGCAGTGAGACGTGTCAGAATGTCGATCAGTAGAGTGTCTGTAGGGTAAAATGTGGTCGGCGCCAAAAGGATGTTAAGAGAGTCAGATGACTCTCTTACCATCCTTTTCAAGATGCGACACATGAAACATCTTGTGATGCCTCGATACAAGAAAACGCTTTAATTATTGCTATCAGCTCACAAGTATACGCTGAAGCATACACGGGCAGGGTAAAAGATCTAGCGGAAGTATCACACACGAAAGCACATCCTGCTCCAGTGCTGGTCTTGGATCCACCAGTAAATATTTGTGTATATCCTTGATATGTATTCAAGTGCTCCAGTGTTTTCATAACGGAAAAGTTCAGATGTTGCATCATCCTTGCGAATCGCTGCGAGCGATAGATCAACTACAGGGGAAACCAGATTCCAAGGCGGTACGTCCAGTTTCTGCATGCGCATCATCTGACGGATTCTAACACCACTCTCTTCAAAGAGAGCACGAATTCGGACACCGAACGGCAAAGCTGTCACATTTCTTCCACTGCGAAAGAGTGCTAGAGTATGGCGCGAGAACACCACGTCGTAGGTGGGGTGGGTGGGGAACTGCCAGCCTGCATGCATATCGCAGGCCAAGCATCTGACGTCATAACGCCAGGGGAGGTTCATTCGACTCCTCGAGCAGGCTAGCAATCGGCGTAGTTCTAAACGCCTCGGTGACGGTCAACAGAGCCGCATGCTGTACCGCGTCAAGAGTACGCTTATTATTTGTGCAGGCATCATCATACACATAGCATGCATAGTCGAACTTGGATCGGATGAGTGAGCGATACAGCAGCATTTATGTCTTTCGGTCAGAACCATAGGAAGTTCGTGAAACGCACTTCAACAAGTTTAGTGACTTAAAACACCTTTCTCTCAGTGTTTTAAAATGTTGTTTGTACGTCAAACGACTATAAACCTGCACCCCGAGGAATTTCGCGATTGGGTGAACAGGAATAGACGAGTCATACAGCTTCGTGTTGAGTTCTTGAGAGCACCGCGTATGACAGAGATGCATTGCAACGGTTTTATCTGTGGAGAAGCAGAGTCCATTTGCAATACCCCATCTTTGGAGGTGGTTTACCGCAAGCTGTAACTGTCGTGTTAGCGATGATATGTTGGAGCGAGAAAACCATACAGCAAAGTTGTCGACGATCAACGATCGTCCTCTGCCACGGGACAGTGCATCCCCGACATCATTTATGAATACAGCAAACAAGGCAACACTCCGAACACTGCCCTGTGGAATTCCATTCACTCGGTGGAAACGATGGGAAAGCTCGTGTCCTGCCCGGACGCAGAAGAACCGATCCCTGATAAATTCCTGGAGAAAAACTCCCAAGTTCTCCCGGATTTCACACTTCGTAGCTTTTAATAAGATTCAATGTCGCCCAGTTGCATCATGGGCTCCTTCTATGTCGAAAAAGATGGTTCCCACATGTTGTCGGCGTTTAAAAGCAACTCGAATGGCAGTGTCAAGTGCTAAAAGATGATACGTTGTGCAACGAGGCTTCCTCAAACCACACTGTGCATTAGTTAAAAAAAATCCTGCGTTTCCAGAAAACAGGTGAGTCGCCCGTTGGCCATTTTCTCCAGCAGCTTACAGAGACACGAGGTCAAGGAAATCGGCCGGTAGTGCAGTGGGCTCAGACCACTTTTCTTGGTTTCAGAACAGGGACCACTATGGCTTCCTGCCAAGAATCTGGAAAGTAGCCCTCCTCCCATACTCGGTTCAACGACGCCAAAAGTGCGTCAAGTACTGGCAAAGTGTGTTTTAAGGATTTCAGGATTAATTCCATCGGATCCCTCTGCTACACTTTTTAGACTTCTGGTTTCCGAATGTAACTCATGAATACTAAATGGTTCGTTATAACACAGATCATCCGACGTGGACAAATAAATTGGCTTGGCTTCGGATCTCGTCTTATTGCAGGGAAATTCTGGGTAACAATTTGCATCTCCACTGCGGACTGGCTGAGAGAGCTCGGACTATTTCCTCAGCAACCTCAGGGGGCGGGTCACGTCCACACCAGCCACGTGCAATACGGGAAGGCGGAACGCATCATAATGAACAGCAATACGTTTAATACGGGACCGTATTAATTGAATACTTTGAACGGACCATTGTGCGTCAGCATTCGGGCATGAACGACCGTAAGACACAAACACACTGTTGCTGTAATGAATGAGTGGGAGAGGGAACTATGCACCCACCCCACCCCACCCTCCCTTCCAACCGTCGCCCATGCTTCCCGAGAAACGCCCGACCGCTTTCGACATCGGGTCGGCAGAACTCATCGGTACCAACCGTCCACCAATCAGGGAGCCGGTAGCTGGCCGCATGGTGGGGGGAGGAGCGAAGGACCATGGCAGGGGATGGCTGGGGGTGTCATTAGCTGGCGAGGTTGCGTCGTATGAGGTTCCATCTCCAGCCTGAGCAGCAGCCGCACAGTCCACACCACCGCTCCGACAGCACGTCCAGACCAGCCAACCTGTTCAACCGCACTTCTGACGTTCTGATCTGAGGTGAGTGAGCATTGCCACACGTGCTGCTGCTATCGTTAACTTCATCAACTGAGAACGTGTCCCACGCAAATTTGGGAGGTCTATGAATGTGGAAGGAGGAATAGCTCGCCTGAAGCCTTTTCGCCAAATCAGTAGCAGAGCGTGGCCGACCTCCAGGGTCTGGGTACTGGCGCGTACATTATGCTACTTAATGAGGGTGCGCCAGACAGTCACTATAAGGAGAGTCGTTTAATGAAAATGATTGGAGTGGCTGAAATTTTCGAAAGTATATGGTGCGATGAATGTGGACGGGACTCTGGAAAACCGCACTGAACACATACAAACGGAACGTGTTGTCTTGATCGTATATAAGTCGCATTCATTATGCTACTTAATGAAGGTGCAACAGTCAGCATCAGGAGAGTCGCTTTATGAAAATGATTGGAATTGCTCAAATTCTCGAATACATATAGTGAGATGGATGTGGACGGGACCCTGGAAAACTGCAATGAACACATAAAAATGGAACATATTATGTCCTCGTATATAAGTCACATTATTTCACCGCGGTAGATACCGAGCACACAACATATGAATGCTATGACGCGTACTTGACAATTTACGTCTTTCACTTTGACCATCACCCATTTCCCGAAATCGGCTAGCGGGTTTCACCCGTCTGGAGACAGTGTGCTGTTCCACCCCACGTTGTCCAGGTCTGGAGACAATGTGTGCGGTTCTACCTCACGTTGTCCGGGTTTGGAGGTGGTGTTTCTCCTGTCGGAGACAGAGCGTTGCCGACGTGTGGACATGTATAGCATCCCTCTCGTGTGTTCGACAGACGACATACAGGAGACGATGCGCGATACCCAGCTGCCGGGCCGGGAGGCGGTGGGCCGATGGATGTACGACCACACCTGCTGGGCAGTGGAGCAATGTGGCTGCTTCGTCTGCCGCGTCGTCACCGCCGAGTACCGGGCCGACCGGCACAACTGGGTGTGCTGCTCAAGGCCGGAACGGTGTCGACTGTGTCGCAGTCTGGTCGGTCGGTGCCTCAGCCTGCTGGCCGACCTCGACCGCAGAGAGCAGAGGGACAGCCTCGGCCAGACCTCTATACAGCGAGCAGTGGGACAGCCTCGGCGAGACCTCCATACAGCGAGCAGTGGGACAGCCTCGGCCAGACCTCTATACAGCGAGCAGTGGGACAGCCTCGGCCAGACCTCTATGCAGCGAGCAGTGGGACAGCCTCCGCCATACCTCTATACAGCGAGCAGTGGGACAGCCTCGGCCAGACCTCTATACAGCGAGCAGTGGGACAGCCTCGGCCAGACCTCTATGCAGCGAGCAGTGGGACAGCCTCGGCCATACCTCTATACAGCGAGCAGTGGGACAGCCTCGGCCAGACCTCTATACAGCGAGCAGTGGGACAGCCTCGGCCAGACCTCTACACAGCGAGCAGTGGAACAGCCTCGACCAGACCTAATCTACAGCGAGCAGTGGAACCGCCTTTGCCAGACCTCTATACAGCGAACAGTGGGACAACCTTGGCCAAACCACGCCTACCGCGAGCAGTGGGACAGCCTTGGCCAAACCTCGTCTACAGCGAGCAGTGGGACAGCCTCGGCCAGATATCCATACAACGAGCAGTGGGACAGCCTCGGCCAGACCTCGTCGACAGCGAGCAGTGGGACAGCCTCGGCCAGACCTCTATACAGCGAGCATTGGAACAGCCTCGGCCAGACCTCAACACAGCGAGCAGTGGGACAGCCCTGGCCAAACCTCATCTACAGCGAGCAGTGGGACGGCCTTGGACAAACCTCGTCTATAGCGAGCAGTGGAACAGCCCCGGCCAGACCTCTATACAGCAAGCAGTGGGACAGCCTTGGTCAAGCCTCGTCTGCAGCGAGTAATGGGACATCCTCAGACAGATCTCTATACAACGAGCAGTGGAACAGCCTCGGCCAGACCTCTATACAGCGAGCAGTGGGACAGCCTTGGCCAAAACTCGTCTATAGCGAGCAGTGGGACAGCCTTGGCCAGACCTCATCTACAGCGAGCAGTGGGACAGCCTCGGCCAGACCTCGTCTACGGCGAGCAGTAGGACACCCTCGGCCAGATATTCATACGAGCAGTGGGACAGCCTCGGCCAGATCTCTACACAGCGAGCAGTGAGACAGCCTTTGCCAGATCTCTATACAGCGGGAAATGAGACAGCTTCTGCCACATCTCTATACAGCGGGCAGTGGCACAGCCTCGGCCAGATTTCTACGCAGCGGGAAATGAGACAGCCTCTGCCAGATATCTATACAGCGAGCAGTCGGACAGCCTCGGTCAGATACAGCGGGTAGTGAGGCCAGTTGGGCTTCCTCAGTATTAAGGTGCCCTGACATACAGCGAACAGCGATACATACGATGTTCTGTGATACAAACTCGTCATTACAACTCATGTACCTGCTACTCAATAAACGCGAAAGGAACGAATAGTGATTGTAAGAGGCGTTTACGGTAAACCGTTGCCATGGGAGGCCCGCTGAGGAAGAGAAGGAAATAGATGAAGCGATGGGTATCTCGGTAATGAACAGTGATGAGATGGAATATGATCGATCTCTAGATGGAATAGATATGGGCGCTAAATGATCTACCATGGTCGGTGCGCCCTAAAACCCAAATCACACACGAATATGATAGATCGGAATGACGGGGATACCCTTTCGTACCTCCCTGTGCGAATCCCTGGTAAGCATACGAACTACAAACTTCCAAGGAATGTAGACAAAAGCTTTTCAACTGGTGAACATGTGTAGCGCTGTGTGCTACCTCGACCGTGGGTACGATGGAGGATGATTCGTGACCCGTGACAGCTGAACAGATGACCGCAGAGACGAGGCGAGGGGGAGGGAGATCCGGTGATGGCCGCTCTCCGAGGCTTGGTCAGGGAAAACCGAGGACACCAGGATATGGTCGTTTATCAGATGTAGGGACAGTCCACCTGCGGCAGACGGCTGTCTTCAGGTGTGGAAAAGGTTGCCGTACCTGAACAGTTCAGAGCACGGCTGTTGCAAGAGTTTCACGAGGGGCACATGCCCCTCACATGCCCTTCGTGCAGGAGTTGCACGAGGGACATGTGGGAATGTGCAAAATGAAGCCTCTTGCCGGAGGGTTTCTACGGTGGCCTAGTTAGCCTGGGATATTGAGACTGGCTGCGGGTGCATGGAGTGCTCGAACACTACGCAGACGCCTGCACCGCCACAGTGCACCCGTGGGTGTAGCAGTCCGGGCCCTGTTACAGTCCAGGCCCTGTTACAGTCCGGGCCCTGTAACAGTCCAGGCCCTGTAACAGTCCAGGCCCTGTAACAATTCGGGCCCTGTAACAATTCGGGCCCTGTTACAGTACGGGCCCTGTAACTGTCCGGGCCCTGTAACAGATAGGTCCCTGGGACATAATCCCCATCGATGTTGTGTCACAAGAAGGCAAAACGTACCGTCCGTGATCTGGGACAGAACCACATCGAGTTTGTGTTAATATAAGGCAAAACGTACCTGGTGGCTGTCGACGCCTTCTCCCAAATGTCCGGAAATCAAGGAAATGAGGGGGACAACTGCCACAAACACCGTTGAGGTGCCAACCGAAACAATCGTCCTTCACGGGTTGCCACGTGTTCTGGTGTTTGACAACCGATGGCCGGCCACTTCCGACCAGCTCAGAAGGCAGTCGAGTCGTCGACAGCCTTTTCAGCTTGATAGGATTTCTAGCTCTGAGGTGTGTCCTCAGCAGTACTCACAACCATCGATAGCCTTAAGGACTTTCCTTAGTTTTCAGAGGACCCTGCTAGCCCGCAGGGGCCCCTGCAACTGCTAGGGGCCCTTCGAAATTACTGGCAGCGTTTTGGTTTTAGGGACATTCCAGCAGATGCTAGATGCTAGTCTGTATTTCTCACAACAATCGCCAGCCCACACTGACTCTCTTCAGTTCCTATAGGGGTCCTGTTCATCCCTCAGGGACCCTTTCAAGCCTCAAGAGCCTTCCAGCCCTTTGACTCTCAGGCAGAGGGCTGACCTTGCTTATGTCCCAGGGGCTCTCAGGGCTCCTTTTATACCTCAGCTGCTTGGGGCCCTTCCCAACTAAGACGGCTATTCCCAGCTAGCACGGCCATTCCAACTCTGTTGTCTTCACGGCTCTCGCCAGTACTCATGATGGCTGCCTTCAGGTCTCAGGGGCCCTTTCCACACCATCTGTTAGATGCATTTTAATTTTACCTCGGATATAGTTCTGCGCCTACGCCTTGAGGGGACCTTGCGCTTTAAGGTGGTCGCCTGGAGCCCCCCCCCCCCACCCCACCCCCCACGACCAACGAGAGGCGGCTGCCCCATCCCCTAGCAACGCCACTGAATGTGCTTCGAATTATCGCATATATTGGAACCTGCTCTACGGACAGACAGACAGACAGACTTTGTATTGAGGTCATCCACAATTGACTCGTGGCTATTATGACATCACGTCAAATGGATAAAACAACACAGCACAAAAGGTCAAACTCACAGAACAGTCAAACCAGTGGTCATAAATGTCAGCAAGTCGAGCAGTAAATCAGTCCGGCACGGGCGGCACGTCAAACAGGTACGCATCTCGTTTGAAATTATTTCAGGTACATTTTCATCCAAGACCATCCCAAAAAGAAACAAAACGCCCGCGCGTACCCTTCTGTTGTGATGGCCGCTCACGCGTCCCGACGTACCCTGACGTACCCTTCTGTTGTGATGGCCGCTCACGCGTCCCGACGTACCCTGACGTACCCTTCTGTTGTGATGGCCGCTCACGCGTCCCGACGTACCCTGACGTACCCTTCTGTTGTGATGGCCACTCACGAGTCCTGACGCACCACGGCTTGCGTTGACCCAAGTGCTGCTGTATGGATATGCATGGCCTGGGGCTGACACGGACGTCACTCGGTGGGATGTACCGCAAACGTGCATAACCCAAGCGGCACCGTTCACGCTGGCAGGGTGAACCCATAAAGCTCAAATTAGCTTGCGAACCGAGAACCTTATCGTGGGGATCCTGCCCAAAACTGGTAGGATAGACTAACCCGCTTGACACGGTCTGCTGCGACTGCTGACCCCACAGCGGCCATTTTGCCGTCAACTGATCCTAAGCAAGACAATTTTTCATCTCGAAGCGCCACTATGCTATCCAGCGCCGAAACGGCAGCCCTAACCAATGGTCAGAACATCGACTTCTGAAGAAGCATTTCTGAAGAAGCAAAGAACTCGTGAAGAAAAGTTTCCAACCACCTTTGTCATCCTGCACCACCACCACCAGTTTCTACCGCTGTAGGAATGTCTAGCCCCACGCCGAGCCACGTCATGCACGTCCACGGGGTGTGCGTCGGTTGAGATGATGCTCGGCCGAGCCACGTCATGCACGTCCACGGGGTGTGCGTCGGTTGAGATGATGCTCGGCCGACTGCTGCGCAATCGACCTTTGTCTCTGAAGCCGCCCATGGGATCAATAATACGCGAAACTGATCCATTTCCTGTATACCGTGCAACCACGCTGAACGTGACCACAGTGCCCAGTGTGGAGCATGTTTTGCGACGTTCGGAGAGACTGAGGAATGAGCTCGTGTGGTCGGAGACTAAGTGTTTCAGACGTGCGTAGCGCGGTGTGTGTAGCGCTTGTGTAGCGCGTGTGTGTAGACATGTATAGCGCGGTGTGTGTACGAACCTCGCCGGACCGCGCCGATTGTGTGAATCGGCACCCGGTGCACCGACCGTGCGAGTCTGGAGGTCGGAGGTCGGAGGTCGGAGGTCGGAGGACAGAGGACAGAGGTCGGAGGACAGAGGACAGAGGGCAGAGGACAGAGGGCAGAGGGCAGAGGACAGAGGACGGAGGACAGAGGACGGAGGACGGAGGTCGGAGGACGGAGGTTGGGGGCCGCGGTAGCTCAGTTGGTAGAGCGTCAGACTCTTGATCGGAAGATGGTGGGTTCGAATCTCACAACCGACGGCATTTACCGAGTCCACCCGCGACCAATCGGCGTGAGGTTGGCGACGCTATATGACCTAGCGGTTGAATGCGTCGTAAAAGAACTTAAGGTTCTTCTTCTTCTTCGTAGGTTGAAGGCTGGAGGTCGGGGGTCGTCCAGCCAGGCTGACCTAGCCGGCTGCCGGGGCAGCAGTGATAAAATAATGGTTTTTCGTTAGGTGTGAGATGTCGAAGCGAGTGCAGTAGGGTGCCGAAACTTGCCATCGAAACGATATCGATTAAAATACCTCCAATATCCTTCAATCCCAATGCTAAGCCAGTAATGTACATACAAGTGTACCTTTTCGTTTGTTTTGATATATACTTAATTTGGGGATACCTATTGTCACGTAACGACTAAAAACATGATATGGTATAACAGACAACATAATAGCTAATCCCTTTACCCAGAATTCTGCTGCGAGCAGGATTGCATTTGTACTTTGTAATCCTGTGTGTAGAGAGGGAAATGTGTGATAATCAAATATGGAAAGAATATTTATTGCGCAAGCTGTGACAGTAGAATCTAAGTTTGCAATGATCAATGAGTTGAGCAGTCCATTGTCAGCAGGTCACAGTGTAATTCATTATCAAACAGCACCATTCAACTTACAAATGAGAAAACTGCGAAGATATTTGTCCCATGAGAATAATGTTCTGGATGCCAAACATTAACGTACAGCCTATTTATATAACATTGGTGGCGAGATGTTCGTGTAACGAGATCCATCACGGTAAGCATGAGCATGATACTTATAAACAAGATACGGTTATAAATGAGGCATGCAGACCTCATACCACAGTTCCAGAGGTACGATGTCGACACTCCTTTGGGAAGGATGACAACTAAGTGTTCAGTAGGTGGCCTTTTCCACCCTATTTCACCAATAAATTATCACTGCGGGGCAGCCACCCCGTTTTCCGCCGGTGATCGTCAACGTCGCTGGACGTGTCAGGTTCACCCCCGACTGTGTGAAAACACCGAGAATGTGCCATCTAGGTCGACTGTGAAGCTCGCTGCAGCGCAGTCAAATAATTTAAGTTAGAGACAAAAGAAGCCAAGCATGTTACGGGGTGACAAGTATGATAAAATCGTCTGAAGATGCCTGAAGATCCCCCCAGGAGCTGAGCCTGACTAAAGCACAGTGAAAAATGGCGTCGTCATATGCTAGACATAAAATAGAAGAGCAATCACACATTACACACGGACTTACCCGACAGATGCTCGATGGGGCATGCAAAACCAGTAGATAGCTGACCGCAGCTGCTGAAATACGTACTGCATTCTGTGAGAACAAAGAAGCAAAAATTAGTGGCGTGCACGTGACCAAGTGGCCAAATGACGTACAGCGTCAAATCTTCCGCCTCAAAGCTACGGGGTGACAAGGCTGATACAATGTTCAGAACATGCCTCCCAACTCATTCCAGGAGCTGCGCCCGACTAAAGTGAGTACAAAATGGCATCACGTGCTAGAAATAAAAACAGTAGAGTAATCCCACATTGCATAATGACTTGCCTGACAGTTGCACGGTAGGGCATGATGAACCCGTAGAGGGCTGACCCGATCTGCCTAAACAAATACTTCATTCTGTGAGGACAAGCACAAAAACAGGTTAGTGGTATGCACATGACCAAGTGGCCAACGACATGCAACGTCAAACCCTCCACCGCACGTGTCCCCAGAACTGCTGTCCCCCCAGGTCATTGATAAGCAAGAGCAGTGACATGGTTGGGCAGTCGAAAGACCTAGAGCAGTTTGAAATGCACAAGTGTTTACGTTAACCAGTGCTAATATTTCGAAAGAAAACAGAAACATCGTCGAACATGACATAAATGTATCAGAAAGGGTCGCTTAACTGTTTGCTGTTTTACATCTTTGCCAAAATTTTAAACTTTTTCACAGAGAACTCCTCCGTTTCCCGCTTCAGGTTGGCGACGACAACCGCATATTGTATGCGGCGGAAACAGCAGATACCGGAAACGATCGACAGCATTGAACACGAACTTTCCCATTGAAATGGTCCAGCAATAACAAAATACAGGTGAGCTCCGGCAAAAATGGGTCTCGTGCTGCGGACAAAGGTCTTGCTCCGTGGTATACCAGATATCGGTTATTGGTTTTAAGACACATCGACCGTTGAGCCATGTAGCATATACCAGATATCAGCATTGAAGAAAAAACAATGGCAAACAGCACGGCAGCAAAAGCCTCGGTATTGTCCCGGACAGGGACCCAGTGAAATTGAATTTAAACATGCATTCGTATGTGCAGGGAGTTCATACAAGCTCGTAGGCATATGCCAGTCAACAGATGTCTGTTGACTGGCATGTCTACCATGTCTGCAATGTGTTGATGTAGCTCTGGTCAAACTTTCGCTATTGCCATGTGAGCGATCGCATCGCATGTATGCCATTGCAGACAGATTGGGCACCGGCACAGTCATTGTGCTATTTGTGCCATCGTGTCACCCTGTCGAGTGCATGAGAGCGTGACTGACTACGATGTCGGTAGTGTTATGCGGCACGTGGTGCATTATGTACCCGGCTGAAGCACAGCTCTTTAGTCGGAGCGCTGCCAGTGACTAGTCATCACAGGGCCACTGCACACTCACTGTGTCGGTGCAGCTAGCTTCCCACTGACAAACAGCACAATGTGCAATACACTCACAATAAAATAGAGATATTTACCATCAATTCAAATGGTAGTATCAGGGGACAATTGGACAGGAAGAGGAGTCGCGAAGGCCGAAAGGGCGTTAAGTGAGCCTAACACGTATTTGTATGACCTTTTTTAAAAGATACTCGATTCCTGGTACCTGTGCCATGACAACCTTGCCAGCAGAAGCAGACTGCAGCCGGCTTATTTGTCAATATAATCTACTGGCTGTGCTTTTGCCTGCACGTTTCCCTATCATATTGCCAACTTGCTTCGACGTCATCACGGGCTTGTCTTTGCCCGCTAACTTCCACCCAACGAAAAATTAATTATAAGACACTGATCTACATTAACTATGACAATGAGCTAGCGAACAGTCTAGCACTGTTTTTTTTGTACGGCACATGTGCTAGCTACCCCATATTGCCCCGTCCTCTGTCACATTTTACCCAGGGTGTGGTGGAAAATCGGAAAAGGAAAGGTCTACATTCCACCAGTGCTGAGCTTAAGTATAATTCCGTAGGTGGCCAAATGCGTGGCACAATGAAACCAGACGTTCGAAAGTTCAGTTTGAAGGCAAACCATTTTAAATAGGTTCCGACATTTTGTGTCGGAATTAATAGAACGTTAAGGTACCGCCCAGTATTGCCGCCCCGCTCCCTTCTCATATAATCTTATACCTTTGTCGTTCAGGTCAAAATCATGCGGGTGAAATTCGAATAGATATGCCTATGGCGGGGTGTGAGGATTACGACATTGAGATTCCCACCATGAAAAATAGCCTGAGCAAGACCGTGGCGCCCGTCCACCTGTTGCCATACTGGTCGCCTGGTATACCATTCCGAGGCGGCAAGAAACGCCTTATTGCACTTTTTTGTTTTGTTTTAAAAAAATGCTATCAAAGGGTACACTTGTGCTCATGGGCGGCGCCACAAGGTGGAGTGTGACACGTGCTCCACCTGCAGTCTCGAAAGTTAACATTATGGTTGTGGGCGGGACTGGTACGAAGCGGCACAGAACCCCCGTCTCCAATAGTATCAGGTCAGGGTGCCGTGCCTGCCTGTGCTCATGACGAGTACATTTGTAGCATGTCTGTCAGGCAAGCACACGGAGCTAACTACAAAAAGCCAGTTGATGCTATGATCAGCCGTAGGCAGCTTTCGAGTCTGGACCCTCTCGGCGACCCGCAGCCGGTCTCCTTTCAGCAAAAGCCCTTCACGTCGGCTCAGGTGCCCTCTCTCTCTCTCTCTTCTAGGGAATAGGCGATTGCCCCAAACCGTCCGATTATTTAAGAAATACGCTGTTGTGCGGAGGAAAGTGAGCTTCCCACCAAACTTGGTGGCTGGATCCACCCTGCCCTCTCCGACGACTCCCTCAGCCCAGGGGCCCTCTCCGACGACTCTGTCAGCCCAGGGGCCCTCTCTGTCAACCGGGAGGTCTGCTAACACCCCGGGGCCCTTCCCTTGGTCTATGGACCCTTTACGCCTTCACGGAAGCTCACTTATTCTGTTCGGCCTCGGCTGTCTCGGTGGCTCCAGGGACTCATCAACCCAAGGCCTCTTTTCATCAACTCCACTTTTTTAGAACCATGTCGCTGTGTGCGGGCCCCGCCTGTTTTCGACGTCCTGATGCCGTCCCTACGAACCCGGTGTGCTTTGAAGGCCCGGCACGTTTTGAGGGCATCTGTTTCTTAGGCCTTAAGGGGTGTTTATATAGGACGTCGGGGCACATCATACAGCCGTTGCTTTTTTTGTGCGACCCGGTGCGTTTTGGAGGGCCTGGTACGTCTTTAGACTTCTGGTCTGGTTTTAGAGTCAAGCTGTATTTGATTGAGGCCACGACGCGAAGCCCCGGGGACACAGACAGCAAGTTTGGGGGCCAGCGCGATTCCGGGGGAGGAGTCCGACACCATTTTTGGGGGCCCGGTGAAATTTTGTTTCTGGTCGAGGTGCAATACGGTGGGGGGGAGGGGGCAGACGCGAGTTGTTGGTGCCCGACGCGAAGTTTTGGGACCTCTCCTGAATTTGTCGGAGCCTGGTTTACTTTTGCGGAGCACGACGTGATTTGTGAGGGTCCGGTTTGATTTTTCTGTCACACAGCGCGATACTTTTGGGCCCCAGCGCGCTTTTTGACGACCCCCAGCACGTTTTTTTCCTGTGCGGAGGAATTGCGTTTTTGGGGGAGGGGGTTCCCGGTGTGATTTTTGGGGCTCCAAAGCAATGTTTGGTCTTAGATTGATTTCTCGCGGTCCATGCTTAATTCTCGGGGCTTCGGCTTCATCATTTTCGGTTCTCGGAGCCATCTTTAGGGTTCCGTTGCATTTATTTGGGACCTCTGACGCTAATGATTTAGGCACACGACGGCAATTTTTGGGCCCAGTGCGTTTTTTGTTCGCGCCAGTGCAAGTCTTCTGGGCCCCAATACGAGCTGTCGGGGTCCGACGCGATTTTTCGTGACGTCTTCTGAATTTTCGGAGCCAGGGTCGCATTTCCGGACCCCGGCGTGATTTTCGGAGGCCCCGACTGGATTCATCGGTCCCCCGGTGAGATTCTTCAGTGCCCTGACACGCTTAATTAGCGCATTAAGCGATTTGTAGGTGCCCTCTGGGGCGATTTTTGGGCTCCAGAGATTTTCCGGTGCCGGATTGAATTTTTGGTGTCCCCGCATATTTTTTGTCGCGACCCAGCTGAATTTTTCGATTTTTGGAGTCTCGATATCATTTCTTGGGCTACAGCGTGGCTTTCCGGGGCCCGGCGCAACTTTTCCGAACTCGGCACCATCCCTTGGGGCCGACCACCGCTCGGGGAGGGGGGGGGAGCTACTGCCCCTTTCCCCATTCCATATGCTACTGCACTGCATGTCGTAGCCAATGTACTGGGATGTCGTAGCTAATGTACCGGGAATTCGTAACTAATGTATCGGGATGCCGTAGCTAATGTAATGTGATGTCGTAGCTAAGGTACCGGTATGTCGTAGCCAATGTACCGGGATGTCGTAGCCAATGTACCGGGATGTCGTAGCCAATGTACCGGGATGTCGTAGCCAATGCACCGGGATGTCGTAGCCAATGTACCGGGATGTCGTAGCCAATGTACCGGGATGTCGTAGCCAATGCACCGGGATGTCGTAGCCAATGTACCGGGATGTCGTAGCCAATGCACCGGGATGTCGTAGCCAAGGTACCGGGATGTCGTAGCTAATGCACCGGGATGCTGCGCGAAATTGCAGCTGTTTAGCCGCAACCAGAGCACACACAGAAGACAGACGGATAGACGGGCCAGGTTAAGGAATGTGCATTGGAGCTACTTTTCAGCAACCATCGGCACCAATACCAAACACGTAACACCTATCTAAATCGACAAAACAATGAAAGAGCAGCGCAAGTTGTGTCCGGTATTATCTCGCCCCCTAGAAGCTCCCCGAGAACTGGATTAAGCGCTCGTTTCTGAGAGCAGTCTTTCGCTACGTCCCTCACGTTAAGACCATCCGTTAAGTTCCTGCGGACGTGAGTGATGACCGCAATATTAAGTTTGTCTTGTCCCATGGTCGATCGCAGGTAGGTCTTCAGTCTTCTCAGGGTCGATAATGGCCTTTCTGAGGTTGCAGTGCTTACGGGAGTCAGGTGCTTACGGGAGCCTTACGCGTCTCGCTACCTCGCCGAACAAGAACTCGTTGCCAAACACCAGTCAGGGGCTTCCTGTGTTGGTCAGAGGGCCTGTTATGTCGATCAGGGTTCTTCCTTTGCCGGAGAGGGGCTTCCTGTGTTGGTCTGGGTGGCTCACTGTGCCGGCGGGGGATCTTGTGCCTATTTCTGTCTCCTGAAATAAGTTTCCTGTTTCTGTCAGGGAGCCTCGTTAGTCTGTCAGGGGCATCCTGTCTGTGAAAGACCTCCTGCGCCAGCCGAAGCCAGGACAGGAGTTGATTGTTTTCACTTTATCTAAAGTTGGGAGGCGGCACCCTCGGTCTCAAGGTTAGGAGGCGACCGCCTCGTGCCTCCGATTTATGTGGCCATTCCTTAAAGGGAGCTTCCTGTGGCGCAACTCCCAGGAGGTAGTGTGGCTGCCCCCATCGTCCCCTTGGATACGCTCATGCCCGTAGACGCAGTGGGCCAACCCGTGGTCCCAGGGAGCCTCCCGTAATACCAGGCGTCCACCAGTAGTCCCGGTGGAATCTCCTGTAGTGCCAGCGGGGAATTCCGTAATCACAGGTAGCCTTAGTGCAGTTCCAGGACTTTATGTAGTTCCGGATGGGGGGATGGGCCTCACGCAATCCCAGGGGCTCCTATAGTTCCAGTGAAACCATCTATAATCCTAGGGCGCCTCCTATAATCCCAGGGAGGTATTCTGCAATCCCATGGGCTTCTCATAATCCCATAGGGGCCTCCGGTAGTCCCAGCTAAGCCTCTAATAACTCCGGGGTCTCCTGTGATTCCAGTGGGGCCACCTGCAATCCTATGGGGCCTACTTTAGTTCCAGGGGGCCCTATGTAATAGTGCTACCACAGGAGAGAAAGGAACATTTCCACCTTTTGGAAACATGTTCCAATTTTCTTAAACATTTTCGAATAGACCCAAATCATCAGCTTTGCTCCCCCCCCCCCCTGTCGGAGTTTTGATTGCGCTCCTAGCTCCATATACTTTCGGATGTGAATGGCAGGGGCCTCCTGAAGTCCCCAAGGGGTTTCTTGTAGTCCCAGTGAGGCATCTTATAATCCCAGGGGCCACATATAATCCCAGAGGGCCTACTGCAGTCCTAGGGCGCCACCTGTAGTCACAATGGGACCTGCGATTCCAGAGCCCCCTGTTATCCCAGGGCCTCCCGTAATCCCAGATGAGGGGGAGGGGGGCTCCTGTAGTCCCATTCGAGCCTTCTGTTGTCTCAGGGGGAACCTGCAATTTCAGGGGACCTATAATCCAGGATGGCATATAGGAGGCGTCTAGGCCACTAGGCTTCCTGCAGTCTAAGGGGGCATACTACAGGCCCAAGGGGCCTTCCCAATGCGGTCTCTTTGGCAAGAGGATGCTTGGCCCCCTTACCATTTGAAAGGGCCACTGGCCACTGGCCCCTGTCCCCCCCCCGTCCCCAGCCTATTCAGTTATTTAAAGTTACTATTCAGTCATTTAAGCCATTCGTGTTTTCTGGGAAACACATGAGATAAAAATTCGCCGTGTAGCCGATGGTGGGCGGTGGCCAAGGGTGGTGCAGCCCAGTGCCGCAAAGTGAACCCACGGAAAAGCATATATTCACACTCATTACCCGGCGCAATAAGCCTAACGATGTGGTAAGAAGCCGACGGCCGGTCGCGCGGGACTCGGTCAGCGTTCCCGCCGCCACGTCACAGAGCCGACGGAACCTCTGTGGCGACCGACCGACGGCCGGTTGGTTGGTCGACCTTGCACACCCGCAGTTCCTATAATTACCAACCAAGTTCACAAATCATCCTCCATGCGATGCACTGTCAAATTTTCAAAGAATTCAGTACAATATCCCTGCCCGTTTATAATGTATTTTCGAAAAATAAGAGGGGTGGGTGGCGGGTTCGAGCGCGGATCCGCGCCCCCCCCCCTCATTGTTTGCCAATGGTTCATCATGGAAGTTACACAGTGGCTCATTGCTTGGCTATTGAGTACCTACTGGTGTGATTGTCCCATTAGTCACCCACTGGCAATCATATACTTATGAGTCGCCCAGTGGTCTGTTATTTTGTTACTAGTCATCCTCATTTGGGGGACTCGAGTGTAAGGTACACAGATCGTGCCTTTTGTAGTAAAACACAGACAGACGGGCAGTCTGCTTCCCAGGGGCCCAAGTTCAGGATGTAAGGGACAGGCTTGGGAAGGTTACATAGGGGCGCAGAAAGGGGGAACTGCCTTTGTGCAAGTAGGCGTTAATGATATAGGTAGCAGTAGAGAGGGAACGGTAGAAGCGCACAGGGTGCTGATAGGCCGGTTAGCTTCGAGTAGGAGAGGCGTGCTGACGTCGATGCTTCTGAGGGTGGAAGCGAACAGAAGGTGGTACTCCAGGGCCTTCGAAATTAATGTTCTGGAATTACTTTTTTTTCGGTGGAGGGGAGGGGTATAAATGTTTGTTTTAGATGGGCGTCATCTCAGCAAGCCAGGAGTAGAACTACCAAGTAGTGGGTAAGAGGAGCTACTGTTCAGCTGTTCAGGGCAGGGAGGGAAACCACGCACATCACGGGCGAGGAAGCTTATCAAGTTAAGTGTACTGCTGGGAAAGAACAGCGTAGCCCATTATGTTTTGATGCAAATGAAAAAGTGCTGCAAGCCAAATTTTGGAAGTAAATGTACTCTTGGGGAATATTTGCTGGAAATTGATTTGATTGACTACAGCATATAGAGGCGGGGATGGCCGAGTGGTTAAAGTGTTGAACTCTGGGTACCGAAGGTCCCAGGTTCGACACTCGCACCACCCGGGATATTTCCCAAGCCCGCGGCCCACCGGCAAAACAGTGTGGACGGCGCCATTAGCCGTGACCGCGCATAAAGTGCGTCGAGGACCACCCAACAAACAAACAGACTACAGCATATATACTCATCAAAGGAAGGCAACGGCAGGAGGTGGAATGCGTGATGTTGCGACACATGCAACACCGCATTAAGCATAGGCCACATCCTGCTAGACTGTAGTAGCTTTAACCCGCCCCGTCTCGGGGGGGGGTCTATTTACGCCCCCTACTCCCTGAAGTTTTCCGCGGATAGTGAAAAACGGCTCGCAGCAGCGCGCCGAAATTTAGCACACCTTTTCCCACATTAATTTGACATGTTGTGTGAAAATGTTGGGGTCAGGTCATCTACAGTCAACGAGTTATTGAAGGCTGAGTGAGGTCACCTCCAAAAAATGTTCAACCAGTCATCACGCTTTAACGGATAACGATATCTGGATGAAACTTTCAGCGTTTGTTTATCTTTAGGGATGCAACGAAACGCACCAGAGGAATTTTTGAATTTATATTTTTTCATGACGTATTAGCTTTGCATATTTTCCCATTAGGGCTAAAGTCGAAGATTCTGAGTAATGTAAGCTTTTTTATGAGAGCAAGTTGACTTCAAACAACGTTTTGTGGTCAGCTCTATCAATTAGAAAAATAAAAATGAAAGACAATTGAAAACTCAATTCATTTTTTTTCTTTAAAAAAAATATTTTTATGTGGACAATAATTTCACTCAAAGATGGGCGGATTTTTCCGGGTTAACGCTCAAAGACTCAAGACCTTCTGCCAAAAAGAGGACATCACCGTGTTGCTTCCATCACTTCTGGGTAATAAGCACCCAGAACTGCTTCAATTGCTGTTTGAACGTCTGACGCCACACAACTTGCACGAGCCTGCAGACAACATGCCACCAACACTTACTTCAGCGCGCCATGCATGACCGAGATACTCGTAGGTAAGACGTAAATCGCCATTCCCGAATGGCATCGGACGTATATGAGCCGATTTGCCTTCCCATTAGGAATAGATGATCGGACGTAGATGAGTCGACTTGCTTATAAAATAGACAACTTAAAACGACCACCCAGAGGAGCCCTCAGACGTAGCTGAGCCGAATTACCTTGCAAATCATAACGTAAAACGGCTACCCAGAGGTACAGCGGACGTAGATGTGTCGAATTGCCAAACACCGTACTAACCTCACTGACAACCTTGCATGGCATGCTTAGACTAACCCACAACTAACAACGAACACGCGTCGGCCGGCGTGATAGGTGGTGTGGACAATTACCTCCTTGTCCGCACGGTAAAGACCCCTCGGTGCTCTTCGACAAGAGTAGGTTAATGCAGGCACCCAGGCAAAATCAACTTTCTCGTCACTCTCACAACCACCCTCCCCACCCAAGCTACAAATTGTCTTGCGGAGGAGTAAAGTAAAATTAAAACCATTTAGACATATGGGCAGTGAAAAAAATTCACCATTTTGCATGGAAAATCACAGTTAATTAAAGTTTTAGGTTTTCATCCTTGGTGATGACTTTCATCTTTTCATAAACATATTACAAACACAGATAGTCGTTGTTGTGATGGAACTAAAGTGCATGTTTGCAATGTTTTCATCCTTGTCTTTTGTTTTTCCAGCGGGTATCAATAGTCTCACTCTCAGGTGAATATAGAATGAGCTTTGAGACAAATGCATATCATCACAAAACCTAATGGAACTGCAGTGAAGATGTTCATGGCAGGCTGAAAATTATTGTATAATGAACTAGATGTGTCTATCTTCATGAAGCTAGGCATGAAATTCACAGTGTATCCTCACAATGTAGAGGATTATATAGCATGATGAACATAAGTGCAGCAATCTATGAATATGCATGAATCCATGAAATACAAACTCATACCATGCATCTTTAAAAAAAAAACATGTGAAGCTGTAGCATAACCAGAAATTCGGCCGAGCTGACACACTTAAGGGCTGAATCATGACATTGGCCAAACCGAAGTAATTGTCAGCTAATGCAGGGGGGATTTGGAGCAAGGGGGTGGGGGCGTCACCAGCCTAGATAGCCTGATTTGAACTAAAATTATCCTTTATTCATGCTCTTCAGAAAAACAGGGAACATTTTATTTGAAGAAAAAGTATTGTTTTAAACTAGAGCTTGCACCTAAACCATACAAATGAGGTATTTTTCGTCAACGATTTATTAAGTCTTACACAACCCAAGCTGACTGACAACGGGCTGGCTGGATCCACCTGTGAGCTGAACCCTTAACAGCGTTAAATCTCATGACTGAGTAGTATCTCAGCACTGATTACGGGCAAAGAATGCAGGCATACAAATATACATTAATAAATACAGAAATGCCCAAACCTCGATCCTATTCAGAGACTTACGAGGGCTCAGCTTTGTTTTTCGAAGTCTTGTGTGCGTCACAATTGTAGGCATGTATTTTGAAGAAAAATATGATTGATAAAATGTTCCGATATTAATATATGATTATCTTCAGATGGAAACAGAGAAATAAAGATAGAATTGTTTCTTCATTTATCTTAACCTTACATGAATAAATTTCACAAATACTGCAAATATTAGCAAACATTGTTTATCAAGAACATGGGATGAAAATTTCATCCTTAGGCTGGCACATTCCAGGAGGATGAAAAACACATGAAAATACAGGTGAATTTGTGGATGAATACTGGCGAGCACGATGGATAAATCAAAGATCAAAGCAAATATTTGAACGTCTCATCATTTTCTACACATTATAAAAGGACAATAACGCTCTGCCGCGCGCGGTACAAGGAATTATTCGTATGTTCATCTGTGGGCTTTTTCGGCCAGTCTGAAGGATGAAAAATCCAGGTAAACGCGGGGCTTGATAGACGGAAGTGTTACGAATAAATCGCACAACTGGGATTTTCCAACTCTCCGTTCATTTTAGTGCGTGAAAATTAGCACAAAATCACTTCCGAAGGTCTTCCTTACATGCCATATTTTGTACAACTCAAGAGCTCCTGACGTGTGGATGCTTGGAAAGTATGCTGCAAATGGAGACCAGTTCCTTGGTGATATGGCAAGGAAATACTATAAGTGGACAAAAATATAATTATTTCAAGTTCATTTTCTTATTTGAGCACACAAAATACTCGACATATGCACATTTAAGTGAAAATTATGGTGTTTTTCAATCGCCATTTGTCGATAGCTCACTGGCTTTTTCGTTCGACACATGTAACAACCTGAATACCATAATTCTCCCTTGTGGTGGAAATATTTGATCCTAGCTTTTTTCATGGCATTCTTTATATTGTTCCAAGTCCTTTCCAGTATAATAGCCTCCCAGCCGTGCAGGTTAAATATACAAAAATAAATTGCGAAGTGTGCATTGTGTCCTGTGGCACTATAATTTGTCACGAAAGCGCAAAACATCCCTGCGCTGAATTTTGTTTACATTCCATTGTTTTCATAGCCTTGCATTTGGCATATATGTGCATACAGTGCAGCGTAAGTTCTATGTGTACTGCCTTGAGCGGAGTTAACCACCTCATCCTACATTGCACAGTTGTGTGGTACAATGTAGATGATGAATATCTCAATCTACATTGGTGGTATATTAGTGGTATATCTGCGTGTGCTGTTCGAAGGAAAGCATATGATCGAGGTAGGGCGAGTGGATTCTAAGGTTGTTCTGCTTTGTTGGGAGGGGGCAGATTCAGAGCTGAACGAGGCTGAAATAGATATTGTAGGGGAGAGACAGTATTGGATCTAAGGAGGCCGAATGGGCCGCCCCCATGCCCAAAAGGGAACGCCACCTCATCTGCTCGAATGCTAACCCTCTAGCCTCCTTTCCACCCCCTACTGTTTGTTGAAGTGCCACCCATCCGGGAGGTCGGAGGGCACCCCCCCCCGCCCCTGCTTCCTAGAAAGGCAAGTTAGTGCCACCCCAGCACATCTTTAGCCTCCACCAGCCCCACAGCTCAGCCACACACACCCTGTAAATTCCTGTATCTGACCCTATTTGAGACTGAATTATGTGATGCTGAATATTCCTACAGGGGAGGAGCCTTAAAATGTTGCAAGGTGTGGACAGGGCAGGAATTATGGATCCAGCACCCAATTATATTGGCATGAGGACAAGTTTAAAAGAAACTATGAATTTACAAAAGAAGTAGCTAAAGAAACATGAAAGATAATGCAACTATGAGCCACAGGGGCCAATGGCATAGGAACAGGGCAGTTCCCCCCCCTCCCCAGCTTTGAAGCTGGTGGGCATTACCTGCCATCTTTTCATGGTCTGAGCACCCAGATCTCTCCCCCCCTCCCGAGTAGAAAACATTTCAGTCTCATAGCACATCCTGCCGCCTCACCCCCCCCCCACATACAAAAATGTTCCTTATGGCCCTGACAGGGGCCATCTTAGTTACACTTTGTGGACACTAAGAACTAGTTGTCCACAGCATTTGTCGATTAGTTATCCATGAAATAATGAAAGGAAATTATTTTCTCCTTTTAATATCATTCTATGCTATTTTTATAGACTGCTCTGCATACTGACAATGCCAATTGTGCGTGATAGCTGGTTCCAATGTTAACTACCCTGCTGGTAAAGAAAGACTGTCTTGTCTTTATCCTGATATGGTTCACTTTGATTTTGAATTGATGGTCTCTAATAACTAATTGTATAATCTGTATTATCCTAGAGATGTATCTGTTGCTGACCATGAATAAATTTAAATACCTTGATGAGACCTTCTCCCCTTATTTTTCTGTATCTAGGTGTACACACGTTCATATCTTTTTTAATCTTGTCTCTTATGCTAGGTTGCTCAAATTACTAATCCTCTTTTGCACTCTCTCTAAATATCACCAACTTTTTCCATAGCTATAGGGATCAAGCTCCACTATTTAAAATGTGGCCTGAAATTTTGTTATTGCTTCTTTTGTATGTTCTCCATAATTTGTGGACACAATTTTGTGTTCACAATAACACCGAAGTCCTTCTGTTGAGTCACAGCTAATACTTGACTACCCATCAAGTATGGATTCCTGATATGATGTCTACCTACATGCATTATTCGACACTTATCAAAGCTAAATTTAATTTGGCACTTTTATACCTTTTCAATACTATTTACAAATATTGTGACCAATAGTGGTTCCAGTTCTGACCATTGCAGTACTTCACTAAGAGCATCTTCTCATGAAATCTTCATGCCACCTAGCACCATTCTACCGTCTATCTGAAAGCCATAGCTCAAACTGATTTTCACATCAGGATTAAATCAATATGATGTATTATCACACTTGTCTGTAGCAAAATCCAAAAAGTTCAAGATATTTGTCAGCGAGATCAACCTTTTCTAAACACATGCTGGGTGTTTCGAATCAATATGTTACCTTCCAGGAAACAACCATTATATCCGTAATAATTGGTTTAAGCAGCGTATATCCTAAGGATGTTGGTCCTGCATTTACATAACTTCATTAAAAATGGTGTGGTCCCCGAATGGTCCCGACTAGACACTGCCTCAATCACGCCGTGATCTAGGTCGCGGCGCCTTGCCGGCGGAATTAACTGCAAATAATTTGTCGCACCTCTACCACTGACCCACACTAATCTGTATCCGTTCTTTGACAGTAACGCCGCTGCTGCCTCAATCCTGTGTGCCGGGATTCTGCTATCCTGGTTTGGTCTGGCCGAATCGTCCGTCCATCACCTACATCAGACCTTCCTGCCATCCTTCTGAGGTTGGTTTTTCACCTACATCCTGTCCTGTGTTCTTACGTCGTTGACTTGCTGCTTGGATCCGTGGGTATCAGGCATGGTGAAAATTATATTCGATAAAGCTGTCGTATGCTATATATGTCCTAGAAATATCAGAAAAAGTAATGCTAACCGACATGCGCAAAACGTGCACAGGGTGGGGAGGGGGAAAGAACTGAAGGATTTTAGCAAGGCATGTGAAAGAGAGACAATGCGACGGAAGAGGCGGGATCGAGATGTCCGCCCAGACCAGATTGGATGTAGCGCTGCTGTGGGGACGTCTGGAGACGATGCCTCGCCGGGGCCATCTTGGTTACCCTTCACTATTACACCACTATTGGTCACAAATATTGTGACCAATAGTGGTTCCAGCACTGACCCTTGCAGTACTTCACTAAGAGCATCTTGTCATGAAATATTCATGCCACTTAGCACCACTCTCTACTGTTTATCTGAAAGCCATAGCTCAACCTGATTTTCATATCAGGATTAAATCAATATGTCTTATCACACTGGTCTGTAGCAAAGTCCAAAAAGTTCAAGATATTTGTCAGCGAGATCGACCTCTTCTGAACACATGCTGGGTGTCTCGAATCAATATGTCCCGTTCTAGAAAACCAACCATTATATGATTACTAATTTATTGAAATATCGTATAGCCTAAGGATGTTGATCTTCAATGTATTCATTCATGCTAAAGCGCATGTGCCGGCGTGTCAAGCCCGCGCTTTCTGCCCTTGCATTAATACTAGAAGAGCGCGAGAAGGTATGTTTGCATGGTGGAGCGTTTTACCGAGCTTCCCCTAATACATGGTATTATAGTTTTTAAGCGATTATATTACACATACTTGAACGGTTATGGTTGTTGATGCAATAAAACCAATATTTTATGTTCCGAGTGTGTACTACATCATTGGCGTTGAAAGAACGTGGAACGATGAACAAAGACAAGAGAAGCTGTTGCTTCAGTTCAACGAATCCAAGTCGCGTTGGGGATATGCAAAATAATTATCTCCGTGAGATAGTACGATTTTGGTTTCGCTGTTGACTGGTATTCGTAGAAACTATCCACATTTCCAGTCACACTCGCGATCATATCGATTCGAAGTTCAGCCATGCACAATTAAAAGTTGTTATTGGCTTGGTTAGTGCTTCCGTTGATGGCGTCGGTGCTGACTGTTCAGATGCCTCATTTCACTCTTATATTAAATGTTGATGGTGTGCTGTATTATTTATTTACAAAGCCCAGCTGTTTGATCGAGTTGCGGCATGGCCTTCACCAGAGATGATGCTCCCTTGAGACCAAATGACTAAGGACATAAACACATCACAAAAAGCAAAACAAAAGCAGTGTCAGTATTAATAACATGCAGGCAGACGATTCGAAAGTGCTGTCAGACACCGACACTGAACTGGTGATACGGTCGTTCTGCGGGCACTGGTTCAGCATTTGACTTCAACAAACAGTAGGGGGTGGAAAGGAGGCTAGAGGGTTAGCATTCCAGCAGATGAGGTGGCGTTCCCTTTTGGGCATGGGGGCGGCCCATTCGGCCTCCTTAGATCCAATACTGTCTCTCCCCTACAATATCTATTTCAGCCTCATTCAGCTCTGAATCTGCCCCCTCCCAACAAAGCAGAACAACCTTAGAATCCACTCGCCCTACCTCGATCATATGCTTTCCTTCGAACAGCACACGCAGATATACCACTAATATATCACCAATGTAGATTGAGATATTCATCATCTACATTGTACCACACAACTGTGCAATGTAGGATGAGGTGGTTAACTCCGCTCAAGGCAGTACACATAGAACTTACGCTGCACTGTATGCACATATATGCCAAATGCAAAGCTATGAAAACAATGGAATGTAAACAAAATTCAGCGCAGCGATGTTTTGCGCTTTCGTGACAAATTATAGTGCCACAGGACACAATGCACACTTCGCAATTTATTTTTGTATATTTAACCTGCACGGCTGGGAGGCTATTATACTGGAAAGGACTTGGAACAATATAAAGAATGCCATGAAAAAAGCTAGGATCAAATATTTCCACTACAAGGGAGAATTATGGTATTCAGGTTGTTACATGTGACGAACGAAAAAGCCAGTGAGCTATCGACAAATGGCGATTGAAAAACACCATAATTTTCACTTAAATGTGCACATGTCGAGTATTTTGTGTGCTCAAATAAGAAAATGAACTTGAAATAATTATATTTTTGTCCACTTATAGTAATTCCTTGCCATATCACCAAGGAACTGGTCTCCATTTGCAGCATACTTTCCAAGCATCCACACGTCAGGAGCTCTTGAGTTGTAAAAAATATGGCATGTAAGGAAGACCTTCGGAAGTGATTTTGTGCTAATTTTCACGCACTAAAATGAACGGAGAGTTGGAAAATCCCAGTTGTGCGATTTATTCGTAACACTTCTGTATATCAAGCCCCGCGTTTACCTGGATTTTTCATCCTTCAGACTGGCCGAAAAAGCCCACAGATGAACATACGAATAATTCCTTGTACCGCGCGCGGCAGAGCGTTATTGTCCTTTTATAATGTGTAGAAAATGATGAGACGTTCAAATATTTGCTTTGATCTTTGATTTATCCATCATGCTCGCCAGTATTCATCCACAAATTCACCTGTATTTTCATGTGTTTTTCATCCTCCTGGAATGTGCCAGCCTTAGGATGAAATTTTTCATCCCATGTTCTTGATAAACAATGTTTGCTAATATTTGCAGTATTTGTGAAATTTATTCATGTAAGGTTAAGATAAATGAAGAAACAATTATGTCTTTACTTCTCTGTTTCCATCTGAAGATAATCATATATTAATATCGGAACATTTTATCAATTATATTTTTCTTCAAAATACATGCCTACAATTGTGATGCACACAAGACTTCGAAAAACAAAGCTGAGCCCTCGTAAGTCTCTGAATAGGATCGAGGTTTGGGCATTTCTGTATTTATTAATGTAGATTTGTATGCCTGCATTCTTTGCCTGTAATCAGTGCTGAGATACTACTCAGTCATGAGATTTAACGCTGTTAAGGGTTCAGCTCATAGGTGGATCCAGCCAGCCCGTTGTCAGTCAGCTTGGGTTGTGTAAGACTTAATAAATCGCTGACGAAAAATACCTCATTTGTATGGTTTAGGTGCAAGCTCTAGTTTAAAACAATACTTTTTCTTCAAATAAAATGTTCCCTGTTTTTCTGAAGAGCATGAATAAAGGATAATTTTAGTTCAAATCAGGCTATCTAGGCTGGTGACGCCCCCACCCCCTTGCTCCAAATCCCCCCTGCATTAGCTGACAATTACTTCGGTTTGGCCAATGTCATGATTCAGCCCTTAAGTGTGTCAGCTCGGCCGAATTTCTGGTTATGCTACAGCTTCACATGTTTTTTTTTTAAAGATGCATGGTATGAGTTTGTATTTCATGGATTCATGCATATTCATAGATTGCTGCACTTATGTTCATCATGCTATATAATCCTCTACATTGTGAGGATACACTGTGAAATTCATGCCTAGCTTCATGAAGATAGACACATCTAGTTCATTATACAATAATTTTCAGCCTGCCATGAACATCTTCACTGCAGGTCCATTAGGTTTTGTGATGATATGCATTTGTCTCAAAGCTCATTCTATATTCACCTGAGAGTGAGACTATTGATACCTGCCGGAAAAACAAAAGACAAGGATGAAAACATTGCAAACATGCACTTTATTTCCATCACAACAACGACTATCTGTGTTTGTAATATGTTTATGAAAAGATGAAAGTCATCACCAAGGATGAAAACCTAAAACTTTCATTAACTGTGATTTTCCATGCAAAATGGTGAATTTTTTTTTTTCACTGACCCACACCCATGTCCTGCTGGGAGCAAAAAGTGTCACTAGCCGGTTTTACAGCGGAAATTTGCTCGTGTTTAGTATAGCTGGTATAATAACTTTATAGATAGTATAAAAGTTAGTAGCTAGCATAACGCGAAATACGTTTACTTTTTACGGTCATTTTGTGTTAATTATAGTAAAGTAGTGGTCCGTTATTGGGCGTATGAACTGATATTGTACATAAGAAATAATTTTCATTTCATATAACTTTGATTTGAAGATTTACATTTTTTGGTTCTAAAAACGGACATGTTCAGTCCGTTCCTCTTCCTCCAGGGTCGCCACCGTGGTACGATCGTGCCAGCTCTGGTACGCTTTCGACAAACCTGGTGCGCATGTAAGATATCGGTTTCCGGCAGAGCGCCTGCTGAAGTCAGGGGCACGCATTTTGTGCATGCCTTTTTCAAATTAATTCAACGACTGTGGATGGTTTGAATCGGCATTTCACGACACATAATTGATTATTTAAAAAAATCTCACCTTTCTTTCTTTATTGGTTTATGGTGTTCCGTTCAGTAATTGTCGTGGTGTGAAACGAAAGCATTCCCGACAAGAAATCCCATACATAAAAAATGGTCGGACAACTGGCAAGTGGTAGCATAACGTAGCAAGTCGATCAGACGGTATAGCATCGTCGCCAACAGGGCTGGAAACCTCTCACGAAGGGAGTGGGTCCAGGTCATTATTTTCAACACATTTTCAGATTGAATCCAACCCCCAACCCCCCACTCCATTCTTGGAAAAAATGCATTGGAAACCATTTGGAACTATTGGGATTTTCCTAGTGGTTTTAATGGTCCCTAATGGTCTGAATGCTTCCCGATGGAATTGGTTCCAATGGTCTCAATAGTATTCTGGCCAGACCAATCGGAGTTTCCATTCGGAACCTGGTGGTTGAACGTCGTTTTTCCTTGTGGCATAATATCCGAAATGGTATTAACGGCCGTCTTACTAGACATGTATGGATTGCCGTGAATAATTACGATGCATTTTCGACTGATATTTCGACAAAATATCGACTTAATGACACACACAAGGGCATATTTTAAGAAGTTTTCCTTAGGGGGAAGATGGCCACAAAATACACACCAAAATGAAGAACTTAATCGGGATCGGCAAATTGGCTCCTAAAAATGTATGCATTTACACTTCACCATGCGGTCTATGACATGTCAATCAGGACCCGGAAATTAACTCTGGAATCCCAAAAATAACCCCAAATGCGTCACAAATTGAGTATGGCTATAAACAAAACGTGCCTTTGCCACGAAAGAAACGCACCGGGGCCTCAAAAACACAACGGGAACCGGAAACGCAACTCGCACTCCGAAAAAGGAGGCCACAAGAACTTGTGCCTCCCAACAACACGCATTGGAGCCCCGAAGACTCGCGCTTGACCCCGAAGCAAAATCGCACAGGAGCTCCCAAAAATAGTGGTGGGACCGCAAAATTTCCGTCGGGATGCTTAAAATTTATGCTGTGGATACAAATAAACAGTGGGGCCGAAAATTCGTGACAGGACCATATAAAAATAAATCCGAGGCTTAGAAAAATCCAGCGGGGACCCCGAATCTTGGCCTGGAAAACCGACCTGGACTCCCATGAATCGTGCATAGCGCCGAAAAAAAACGTCCCGACTCCCCGACAAAAATACAATCAGGCCCGGCCCCCAAAATCGCAGTACGTCCCAGTGATGTACCATGTGCTCCAGTATCGATACCTGGTGGATACGAACACACTCTGGATCTCCAGACATGGTCGCCGGAGCGGGTAGGGTGAAAAGGCGAGTCGTAGGGGAAGGGGCGAAGGCAACCGCCTTTATAACTCACACTTCTGGGAGGTCCCAGTGTGCCAGTCTCCCAAGCATTTTTTGTCCTCCAGTGGTGCTCCTCGGAAGGAAAATGTGCCCCTCCAGGTACATTCACAGCGGCGCCCATCCAAACAAGCTTCCCCTCATGACAATTCCTGGATCCACACCTGGTAAAACCTGATACTGTTGGTAAAGTACCCTGCCCACATCAAATTCGAAACTGTGTCGGCCAACGGCGTTACGACGTCAATCATATGCCTATACCATTAACCATTTTTGTTGCCCTCTTTTGTACTCTCTCTAAAAGCCAACAATCTTTCTCATAACTAGGGGACCAAGCTTGGACACAGTATTCCAAATGTGGCCTGACATATGCACAGTAAAGCTTCCTGATGACCTCCTCACTTTTGTATGACACATTCCTCTGTATTGCCCCAAGCATTCTTAGTGCCTTCTTCCTGGCTTCTTTGGTCTGTTCTGATGCCCCCAATTTTGTGTTCAAAATAACACCTAAGTCCTTCTCCTGCTGAGTCACAGATAGTACTTGGCCATCCATCAAGTATGGAGCCTTCATATGCTGCCTACCTACATGCATGACTTTGAACTTATCAAAATTAAACTTCATTTGCCATTTTTCGGACCACTTCACTAGCTCGTCTAAGTCTTTCTGCAGCAAAACCTGCTCATTGTGCCCTGTTATTGCCCTAAAGATCTTCAAATCATCCGCAAATTTCAAAACCTTACTGCTTAGGCCACATTCAATGCTATTCGCATATATAATGAACAATAGTGGCCCCAGTATCGACCCCTGGGGTACTCCACTAAGAACATTTTGCCATGATGACTTTGTACCATTTAGCATCACTCTCTGCTGTCTATCTGAAAGCCACAACTCTATCCATTTTAGGATGCTACCTGCAATACCATGGACCTGAAGCTGCATCATTAACCGTCTATGGGGTACCTTGTCAAAGGCCTTACTAAAGTCAAGATATGCTACATCAACCTGATTTCCCTGATCAAATTGTTCTGTAGCAAAATTCAAAAAGTCCAAGAGATTTGTGAGACACGATCGCCCTTTTCTAAACCCATGTGAGTATCTTGAATCAATCTGTTTCCTTCCAGAAAGCTAACTATTCTATCCTTGATAATTGATTCGAGTACCTTGCAGACTAGGGATGTGAGGCATATGACCTATAGATTTAAACTTTCCCTCGTTCTCCTTTCTTGAAAATAGGAACTACATTTGCCCGTTTCCAATCTGTAGGAATTTCATGTTGTGAAACTGATCTACAAAATATTATACTAAGTGGAATTGCCACTTCCTTTTCAGCTTTCCGCAATACCCTAGCATAAATTCCATCAGGTCCTGCTGCCTTGTTTGGCTTTATTTTTCTGATATAATTGAAAACAATATCACTATCAGTGAAATCAACATCGTGTATCTGATCACCTGTCATTGAACTGTGGTTCACGGTTGATGGCATTTATGTGACTAATCTGCCAACCGTGAACCACAGTTCAGTGACAGGTGATCAGATAAACAATGTTGATTTCATTGATAGTGATGTTGTTTTCAATTATATCAGGAAAATAAAGCCAAACAAGGCAGCAGGACCTGCTGGCATTTATGCTAGGGTATTACAGGAAGCTGAAAAGGAACTGGCAATTCCTGTGACTCAGCAGGAGAAGGACTTAGGTCTTATTTTGAACACAAAATTGGGGGCATCAGAACAGACCAAAGAAGCCAGGAAGAAGGCACTAAGAATGCTTGGTGCGATACAGAGGAATGTGTCATACAAAAGTGAGAAGGTCATCAGGAAGCTTTACAGTGCATATGTCAGGCCACATTTGGAATACTGTGTCCAAGCTTGGTCCCCTAGTTATGAGAAAGATTGTTGGCTTTTAGAGAGAGTACAAAAGAGTGCAACAAAAATGGTTAATGGTATAGGCAACCTGGCATATGAGGAAAGATTGAAGAAATTGAATATGTTTCCACTTAGATATAGAATGCTGAGAGGAGATCTCATCGAGGTTTTTAAATTTGTTCATGGTCAGGAACAGGGATATCTCAGGGAAATGTTTGAATTTAACAGAAATGATGCAATTAGAGGTCATCAATTCAAAATTAAAGTTAATCACAGCAGGACAAGGTTAAGACAGTCTTTCTTCACCAACAGGGTAGTAGAACACTGAAACCAGCTGCCAGGAACAATTGTCAGTAGCAACACACTGAACATCTTTAAAAATGGCATAGACAATCATTATAAGAATAGGGGGCTTGTTTTTCTGTATTCCAGGGAGGGTTGATTGACAGATTTGGTGGGCAACTGGTTCAGTGTACAAAGTGCAACCAAGAAGGGCCCTTGTGGCTCATAGTTGCACTGATCTTTTATGTCTTTATGTGTTTATGTGATCACTCATTTCCTATGTAAATGTTTGCTTTTCAGTTTGCAGGAAAAACAGCACCAAAAAGGGGCCTTCGGGTGTGTAATACAGCATAAAAACAATGATAAAATAAAATGCAACATAACCTGACCTACCTAGCCTGTAAGAACATTCCTGTTGGAGTAAAAATATTTTAAAAAATGGATAATGGCATAAAGCATCTCAAAATAAAAGAAAAAAACATTTGTACTTCAAGTCTAAACCAGTTCAGTTGTTTGCTTTTTGGAGACAAAACCTGAGTATAAAACTTGTCTTGTAAATGCCTTGAAGGACAACAATACCAAAAAACCTAACTTAATGTAGGTTAACCTCTTTGAAGATAAATTAACCTAAAAATCCCAAAACTGAAGAATTCAGTATCATTGTGCTTTAAGGTGGTAACAAGAAACATTTGTACACACATTTGCCTCCATGAAACAAACAAATGGGTTAGGTTTGGTTAGTATATATTTTTTGTAGTTAAGACATTTTTTCCAATTTTTTATTGACAATTATTTTTCCTCAAAAAGTAGCCATGTTGGGATAGAAGCCTTTGTCTTAGGATTTAAAAAACTGAACATTTTCAGAAAATAAATTGCTTTAAGTTACCCTAATCTATTTTTATCCAAAGGGAGATTAGGTCAGGTTATGTTGCTTTTAATTTTTTAACAATTCTTTGTATTCTATGTTACCTAACTCAGTCTCTTTTGCTCACAACCTGAAAAGTAAGCATTTGCACAGAAAATGAGTGATCCTATCATTTTATTCACATTCATAAATATTGCATTGGAATGGTGGGTTCCAAGAATTCATAAAACACCTTAAAGCACAAATTTACCAAGAAGTCTTAATACTCTTAATACAAGCTTAACCAAACCAAACATGACAAAACCCCTTTGTTTGCTTCATGGAGGTAAAATGTGTGTATAACTTTTCTGGTGAATAGGCACCTAGGTACCTACCTACCTACCTACCAACCTGAAAACACAATACTCTATAGATAGCTATATAGTATTGTCTCTATACTCTCTATAGATAGCTTAACTAGGTAGGTAGGTACCTAGTTCAGTTAGGCAGTTGAAGCAATAAATAGCGTGACTGACGTGTTGATCTGCATACTGTCGGGGAGATTGACCCCCTCCCAATGCGACCCATGGGCGCCCCCAATCCATTCTAGGCCCGCCCCTTTCTCCCATGTATTGGACTCTCAAATATTTTTGAGAAATCAACGTCTGGCAGGTGGCGTGACCAACACAACACCGCCAACATACTGCGGGTGCATACCTAGCTCGTTGCTGCTGGTCGTGCACAGCTATTAAAATATTAAAACACCTGGTCCTCTATCGGCTTCTTGTCGTTCACCCTATGCGCAAGCGCTTACGTATATCTACCTAACAGCCCCTTCACGTTCACCTTGCTTCGGCTGGAAGATGTTTTGGACCGAACGGAGTATGAGGTAAGTGATTTCTCGACGTGGTCTTCAAAACTGCCATCTCAGTTAAAATCCCATTATAAAGGTGGTTAGTTACCTTTAACTCGAAATCTGTTGGGAGGGTTCATATAAAATATATTAGGTAAGATAGATAGTAATCCACATATCCACTAAGATAATCCACATAATAAATCGGCCTTCAGAGGCTAACAGCAACAAAATGAGCTGGCAGCCGACTTCAGTTTCACTCATAGCGCTCTTGTCACAAACATGGTTATCCGGCTTATTCCGGTTAATCATTAGTGTTCCATGAATTGGGGATTGTCGGATTTCATTTTGAAATCAGTGCCTGGTTTTATGTTGGATTTTGGTGTTTCGTGAAGAAGAATGGCGACATCCACTGGACGTTTCAGAAATGTTCGCATGTCAAAAAATATTAGAAGTAAGAACATTTTGCTTTTCTTGACGCTAATCTCCGTTCGCTCAATGTTGTGTATAATTGGCGTCACAAAAAGTTTGGCACTCAGGCTGGGCGTCCTGGCACCTAAATATCCTGTATAGTTATAGGTGTGGTGGGAAACAGTATACCTATGTAGGCTATTTAGTTGCCCGGACGCTCAGCCTGGCTGCCAAGCTATTTGTGACAGCAATATAGTACAAGCCATGGGAAGATGGCTTGTAAATGACACATTCAAAAATGCATCAACTTTGGTGCAAGGATTGTTGCTGGCTTGTACTACCAGGATCATGTGTCACCAGTGTTGATAGAACTAGGATGGCTCAAATTCGAGGACTTCATATCCAAGACAGATGCTCACTTAGTTTTCAAAATTATGAACTGGCTCAGAACTCATTCAGGGTCAACTAAACTGTCACTCAACTGTGTTGCAACAGGGCACCAGGACCATGGCTAACTGTGAGCTCCAGGTACCATGATGCTGCACATAATTCTTGTGCACTCCTTCATACTGAGAGCTTGCTGAACATGGAACTCAATTATCAAGGATAAAATAGTTAGTTTTCTGGAAGGAAACAGAGTGATTCAAGATACTCAACATGGGCTTAGAAAAGGGCGATCGTGTCTCACAAATCTCTTGGACTTTTTTAATTTTGCTACAGAACAATTTGATAAGGGAAATCAGGTTGATGTAGCATATCTTGACTTTAGCAAGGCCTTTGACAAGGTACCTCATAAACGGTTAATGATGCAGCTTCAGGCCCATGGTATTGTGGGTAACATCCTAAAATGGATAGGGTTGTGGCTTTCAGATAGACAGCAGAGAGTGATGCTAAATGGTACAAAATCATCATGGCAAAATGTTCTTAGTGGAGTCCCCCAAGGGTCAGTACTGGGACCACTATTGTTCATTATGTTTGTAAATAACATTGAAAGTGGCCTAAGCAGTAAGGTTTTGAAATTTGCAGATGATTTGAAGGTCTTTAGGGCAATAACAGGGCACAATGAGCAGGTCTTGCTGCAGAAAGACTTAGACAAGCTTGTGAAGTGGTCCGAAAAATGGCAAATGAAATTTAATTTTGATAAATGCAAAATAATGCATGTAGGTAGGCAGCATATCAAGGCTCCATACTTGATGGGTGGCCAAGTACTATCTGTGACTCAGCAGGAAAAGGACTTAGGTGTTATTTTTAACACAAAATTGGGGGCATCAGAACAGACCAAAGAAGCCAGGAAGAAGGCACTAAGAATGCTTGGGGCAATAAATAGGAATGTATCATACAAAAGTGAGGAAGTCATCAGGGAGCTTTATTGTGCATATGTCAGGCCACATCTGGAATATTGTGTCCAAGCTTGGTCCCCTAGTTATGAAAAAGATTATTGGCTTTTAGAGAGAGTACAAAAGAAGGCAACAAAAATGTTGAATGGTATGGGCAACCTGGCATATGAGGAAAGATTGAAGAAATTGAATATGTTTTCACTTAGATATAGAAGGCTGAGAGGAGATCTCATCGAGGTCTTTAAATTTGTTCATGGTCAGGAACAGGGTTATCTCAGGGAACTGTTTGAATTTAACAGAAATGATGCAATTAGAGGTCATCAATTCAAAATTAAAGTTAATCACAGGAGGACAAGGTTAAGACAGTCCTTCTTCACCAACAGTGTAGTAGAACACTGGAACCAGCTGCCAGAAACCATTGTCAGTAGCAACACACTGAACATCTTTAAGAACAGCATAGACAATCATTATAAGAATATGGGGCTTGTTTTTCTGTATTCCAGGGAGAGTTGATCAACACATTTGATGCACAACTGGTTCAGTGTACAGAGTGCAACCAAGAAGGGCCCTTGTGGCTCATAGTTGCACTGATCTTTTATGTCTTTTATGTCTTGATGGAACAATCTGCCTCCAGATGTGAGGAACTCAGGTGGCTACAATGTTTTCAGACGGAGGCTTTCGGTCATGCTGAGCATGTCCAGACTCTTATTTCTGGCCTCAGGAACATTGCTTACATACATATACATATTGAATATATATACATATTGTATAATATATAAATATATATGTATATTATAAATATATATACATATTAAATATGGTATATTTTTACTTCCAACTTTGTATTGCTTTTCTCAGCCTGCAATAACATGTTTTGACCTTGCTGAGTTGTTCCCAAATTTAGAAAAGAAAATATTCAGCTGCATGTCAGTAGCAGTCATTTGAAACCTGCTTGTATTAATGTGTCTGTTTGGTGTTCAAAATATTTTGTATTTAAATACTTAGAATAACAAATTAGATGTGGCCAATAGATAATATGCAACCAGCATACATGTTATCATTCCAGAGTATTAGTCATCCTACTGTAGGCTAATACCCCTTTTTAGCACAATGTTTCAGTTTTGATATTCACATTGTTCAGATTGGTTCCATCTCATGCTAGCTGAGTACTGCAGATTTGGTTTCATTTGTGTCTTGCCACAATTTTATACTACAGCACTAAAAGTTCAATGCAAATATGTAGCAATGTTTGTGAGTTGCCTTAGCTCCTCTTCACACAAGGTATGCATAGCACATCTATTCTAAGGTGTGATATGTGTACAGCACATAGCATGCCTGAGAACATGCTAGGTTTTCATCTTTAAATTATTTTACCTTCCCTTCTCATGTTTCCCCATTCCTTCTCCCTTCCTGCCTTCCCATTCCTTCTCCCTGAAAGCAAAAATTTCCTCCAGAGGAATCTCCTTCCAGTTAAGAACTTCTGGTGTATGGGGACTGTGACTGAACAAAGTACTGGCTTATCATGTCCAAAGGGCACATTTGTCCAATTATTGTGGTTGTATGATGAAGCATACTGGCAGAGTATAGTCTTTCATTATGAGCGTTCTTTCACGTGTGTCAGCAGTAGTCCGGTGTTGCCCTCAGGGCGTCGAGACAGTGATGAAGAGCCTGTCAACATCGACTTCAGTCGGCCACCCTGCGCCAATGTGCAGGAGTTCATGTGGTGTGCATGCCAGCGTGATGGCATCAGTCGTGGCCAAAGACTGGCATACCTCAATGCTCTGGTCAAAGTGTTCTCCATCCTCGAGGATCAGTATGACCTGGTCTTCTCACGGGAGGAGCTTATCTACTGGTCAGTAGTGGTCATGTGAGCTTTGCTTTTTTGGGGGAGGGGTTATATGGCATGCCCAAACTCTGGAGTGGGAAGGATAACCAGCCTGCTGCTATTACTTGTATGAGAGCTTTAGATGCTATGTCACTTTGTGATTCAACTAGTCAGCTAGTCTTCTTTATGCTGGCAGCTGCACTCTGAAAAATAATTTGGTTGTCACATGGGTCGTTCATTTGTTGTGCTGCTGTGTTTGACAAGCTGGTGAGGGAGATGGCAATGAAATCGCTCACCAGTGTACCTGGTGTATAGATGAGATCGGATCATTCGCCAGTGTACCTGGTGTGTAGATGAGATCGGATCATTCACCAGTGTACCTGGTGTGTAGAAGAGATTGGATCATTCACCAGTGTACCTGGTGTGTAGATGAGATCGGATCATTCACCAGTGTACCTGGTGTGTAGATGAGATCGGATCATTCACCAGTGTACCTGGTGTGTAGATGAGATCGGATAATTCACCAGTGTACCTGGTGTGTAGATGAGATCGGATAATTCACCAGTGTACCTGGTGTGTAGATGAGATCGGATCATTCACCAGTGTACCTGGTGTGTAGATGAGATCGGATCATTCACCAGTGTACCTGGTGTGTAGATGAGATCGGATCATTCACCAGTGTACCTGGTGTGTAGATGAGATCGGATCATTCACCAGTGTACCTGGTGTGTAGATGAGATCGGATAATTCACCAGTGTACCTGGTGTGTAGATGAGATCGGATAATTCACCAGTGTACCTGGTGTGTAGATGAGATCGGATCATTCACCAGTGTACCTGGTGTGTAGATGAGATCGGATCATTCACCAGTGTACCTGGTGTGTAGATGAGATCGGATCATTCACCAGTGTACCTGGTGTGTAGATGAGATCGGATCATTCACCAGTGTAACTGGTGTGTAGATGAGATCGGCTCATTCACCAGTGTGGTTGGTAAGGTGAAGCAGTGGAGTTCCTCAGTGCTGTGTTTCGTTTCATACTCTAGTCTGCGAATACCATTGCTGAATGAGACCAAGGAGGTGCGTGCTGCTGGGTACAGAGCCCTGCGCTACCTGGTCAGCACGACAGAAGATGTTAAAGCTGTCATCCGACTCCAGGTGAGTTAGACTGCCTGCTCGTCACTGCTCAACAGTTAGAGTTGGGAATTTAAGTGTATAAAGTGAGAAGCTGAAGTGTGTGGCTGCTTGTATTGTTCTTACCCTGGATGATGCTGCCATATTATGGTGCATAGTTTTTGTTCCATGATGGCTATTGATTATTATTACCATATTACCAACCCCAGTCTGGAAGTTGTTGTGTAATATGTATGCAAATATCTGTCCTAGCACCGCTCTGTTGACCTCTTTTTGGCACAGTATTGCACAATTTGGCAAAGTATTCCTCTTGAAATATGTTCACATGTGGACAAACCTCATTCAGCTGAGCTACAGTGCCTGTGAGCTGAAGATTCAAGTCATTTATAAAGCTGTGTGTCACGGCCATGTTCATTATATTATCTGCTTGGCTCTGCTTCTCTTCTATATATTCTTTGGCTTTACCTGTATAGATGCAACCTAAAAGTAAAGTAAAGCAAACAGTAAAGTAAAGTTAAGTAAAAGTAGAAAAAAGTAAAATAAAGTAAAAGTAAAGTAAAGTTGGTACTGATGGCCCTAACTTCCTGTCAAGTGCAACCAATGTAGTGCAAAGTAAGGAGAGCAATACGAGAAGCAAGTAAGCTTTGATGTTAGAGATATGAGAGAGGATGTAGACTAGTGCTTACTTACTTACTAAGCAAGTAAGGGGCCCCCAAAATGAGGAAAATTTGGGACCAAATTTTCAGTTTGAAGAAAAAACATCTGAAATAACTACATACAACTGAACACAGCAACTGAGAGCAACTCAAAACTGGTGGTCTTTTTATCTTAGATGAGCTATTCTACTAGTCAGAGGGCGTTCTTTGTAGCTGAGCCTCTCACCCTTGAAGTCTAGAGAGATTTACCTTCAAAGTGTTTTGTAGCTGGAAGAAAAGAGAACAGAGAGCATGGGTCTCTTCGTTTGACCTATTTGGCATCAACAAGGAACATCGGTAGCCTGAAAATAGCTAGAATTTACTCCAGAATAAGATGTATAGTGAGTCTGAGCTGTGCCCAAATGGAACTCTCTTTCTGGATATTGTCACTGCTCCTCCACTATCTGTATTAAAGAGGCTACTGGGATGGAAACTGGCATGCTATCCAGTAGGGGAGTTACCGTCCCACAGTTAAATGGCAGGATAATGAACTAACAGAATAATTACAAGATGATGGACTGAGAGAAGTTTCACCATAACATGGCACCTATGGTTGTACCAGCAAGTATGTATTGAATGGATGAACCCAAGTATCTGATATCTGCTTAGGCAGGTAATTGTATTTTGATTGGCATGTAAATTGGTTATAATGTATACAAAATCTTAAAATATATAATTCCCATGATTAGTTTTGTCCAGTTTTGTCCGGTTGTAACCGATTAATGCCGGTTAGAGCCACTGGTCTGGGCTAAAATAGCTTTCTCTGGATTTTCACCAACCCTGTTGATGGTTCTCGATGTGGAGATATGGATGCTAAGTTTATCCATAGATGGCGATGAATTCCCCAGTCGACATCTCTCGGCGCCGAAGCGCTCTGTGTGCAGATCCTTCAACTGACGGCCATCCGTCGGCAGATCCCGGTGCTGATGGTCCGCTCTCTGGACCTGATCCTGGAGAACACGATGGAGCGGCTGCAGTCGCTGCGCCTGGCGCGCCGCCTGCTGGCCGTGGCTCCGGACCTGTTCCCTGACGCGCTCACGCGCTGCCTGCTGGCCATCGCCGCAGACGGGCCGCTGCTGCGGGACAAACTCTGGATGATTACCGTGGCGACGCTGACGCAGCTGTGTGAGTGCTATCGTCTGACTCAGCTCTGTGAGTGTCTTAGTCTGGCGCAGCTACACGATTAGCCAAGTTTAGTTTCGCTACGTGAACTGCCTGATCTTGTTTCCCTATATAGCTGCTACAGCCGAGTCAACAGCCATTAGCGCGCATCCTTCGCTGGCACCCATGTACCCGATTTCGACCCCTCCCCCCCCCTCCCCGGGCCGCCAGATAACCACTAGCAATCCATGCGATGTGCCCTTAAGCCCAAATAATAAATCCAGCTGACGTCGGTCTCGCCATGACGGATGTGTGACCCTGCGCGGTGCTAACCTGTGTGTCTGTGATCTCGACAGACGGATCAGTGCGGCTCCTCTGCTGGCCCGCTGCGGCAACCTGTGACGTCGGTCTCGCCATGACGGATGTGTGACCCTGCGCGGTGCTAACCTGTGTGTCTGTGATCTCGCCATGACGGATGTGTGACCCTGCGCGGTGCTAACCTGTGTGCCTGTGATCTCGACAGCGATCAGTGCGGCTCCTCTGCTGGCCCGCTGCGGCGGTGTGCACGTGCTGCTGCTGCGACTGTACAGTCGAGTCTCGACTGTAGACTACCAGCCGCGCGCCGGCGACGCCGTGCTGTCGGCGCTGTTCGGCCTGCTGGGCGACCCGGCGCCAGCTGGCCCGACCTCAGTCTGCTGCTGGCGCCGCTGGTCGACCCGCACTACGGCCACCATGCACTCGAGCTGGACAGCAGGAGGTGAGACCGCCCCCGCCGTCGTTGCCGTCGATCAGATAACTCGGCAGCGTTGTTCAGCTTTGGTACCGTACTAGGTGCTGAACGCAATCAGTTGAATTGTCGTCGTATATTGTTGAATCAAGCTCGAGTCTGCAGTTTCGGTGGACTTGTGTAGCTGGTATAACATAGTGCATAATGTGTAGAATTGGACTCGTTTGATCGTAATTCATTTCACGTTTTTCACCTTCCCTTTTTCTTTATGGGCAAAAAATAAATGTGATCGCTATCGTATGTGTATTGAAGATTAAGTGGCTTGCGAGGTTAGGTTCCAACGCGAGGCGAGGTTACGTTTAAGTTTCTTGCATAGCTGTGCTTCAGAATGTTGCTTGGATGTGTTTCAATTAACTGCACGGCTGTGCTTCAGTGCCGTTCAGTGTTGCTTGGCCGCGTGTCAGTGGTTTGTATGGCTGGTTTTCAACGTGTTTGCGCGGCTGGGCTGCAGTAACCAGGCGAGCTCGGAGGAGGTGATACGGTCGGCCCAGGTGGCGCTGTTGTCGGTGCTGCGCTCCTGGCCGGGACTGCTGCTGCTCAGCTCGAGACACGCGGCTGCGCTCGGGGCCCTCATCGACTCGCTGCAGCTGAATCAGCCAGAACTACGGGTAGGCACCGGAACGGCCTGAGCTGCATGTAGCCACTGAACGAGCCCGAGTTGTGGCTTGACACTCGGCAAGTCTCCACTACAAGTAGGCGCGCAACCGCCCTGACTCGATAGGTGCGCTACATGACCAATGCAGTCGATGCGCCATGAAGCCCAGACACGACAGGTGCTTGAATCGGCTAGACTCGTGGTCAGGTGCTGAACCGATCCGATCTACAGGTGAGTACAGAATCAGTTCCACCTGTGGGTAGGTGCTGAGCTGTGATCTACAGGTGAGTACAGAATCAGTTCCACCTGTGGGTAGGTGCTGAGTGTCGTTACAGGTGAGTACAGAATCAGTTCCACCTGTGGGTAGGTGCTGAGCTGATCCGATCTACAGGTGAGTACAGAATCAGTTCACCTGTGGGTAGGTGCTGAGCTGATCCGATCTACAGGTGAGTAAATCAGTTCCACCTGTGGGTAGGTGCTGAGCTGATCCGATCTACAGGTGAGTACAGAATCAGTTCCACCTGTGGGTAGGTGCTGAGCTGATCCGATCTACAGGTGAGTACAGAATCAGTTCCACCTGTGGGTGGTGGCTACGATACCTTGTTCCGATCTACAGGTGAGTACAGAATCAGTTCCACCTGTGGGTAGGTGCTGAGCTGATCCGATCTACAGGTGAGTACAGAATCAGTTCCACCTGTGGGTAGGTGCTGAGCTGATCCGATCTACAGGTGAGTACAGAATCAGTTCCACCTGTGGGTAGGTGCTGAGCTGATCCGATCTACAGGTGAGTACAGAATCAGTTCCACCTGTGGGTAGGTGCTGAGCTGATCCGATCTACAGGTGAGTACAGAATCAGTTCCACCTGTGGGTAGGTGCTGAGCTGATCCGATCTACAGGTGAGTACAGAATCAGTTCCACCTGTGGGTAGGTGCTGAGCTGATCCGATCTACAGGTGAGTACAGAATCAGTTCCACCTGTGGGTAGGTGCTGAGCTGATCCGATCTACAGGTGAGTACAGAATCAGTTCCACCTGTGGGTAGGTGCTGAGCTGATCCGATCTACAGGTGAGTACAGAATCAGTTCCACCTGTGGGTAGGTGCTGAGCTGATCCGATCTACAGGTGAGTGCAGAATCAGTTCCACCTGTGGGTTGTGAGCTATCCGATCACAGGTGAGTACAGAATCAGTTCCACCTGTGGGTAGGTGCTGAGCTGATCCAGGTGAGATCAGTTCCACCTGTGGTAAGGTGAGTACAGAATCAGTTCCACCTGTGGGTAGGTGCTGAGCTGATCCGATCTACAGGTGAGTACAGAATATTCTGTGGTAGTGCTGAGCGAAGTGAGTACAGAATCAGTTCCACCTGTGGGTAGGTGCTGAGCTGATCCGATCTACAGGTGAGTACAGAATCAGTTCCACCTGTGGGTAGGTGCTGAGCTGATCCGATCTACAGGTGAGTACAGAATCAGTTCCACCTGTGGGTAGGTGCTGAGCTGATCTGGACTGCGGGTTGTTGCTGAACCGACCTGAATCGCGGCGCGTGCTGTTCCGATCCAAGCTGGCTGTTCGTGACCGGCGACGAATGTCAAGGCCAGCGTTTCTATCCACATCTCTGCTCCATGCGTTTCGTGTTTCCCGAATCATATTTAGTGGCAATAATGTATGACAGGCTCCTAATGACACCGCAGCGTCTTACGAAACCCGCATGTGTTGACTGCCTGGGTGACCACATACGAAGCTCGCATGTGTCCCAGCTGCGCGGTCTTCTCTGCGACACATTAAAGGCTCTTGTTCGGCCGCAGTGTCGCAAATCGGATGCTGGTCACGGCACCGCGGGATGGCGCCGATAGTTGTGTTGGGCGTTGGCAGAGGGCGCTGATAGACATGCTGTTCGAGCTGCTGGGTCGCGAGCCGCCGGACCCGGCCAAGAGCGCCGAGGTGGTAGTGCGCGAGTTCCTCCAGTCTGGCGCCGCCACCGAGCAGTGCAAACTGTACGACGGCTTCGTGGCAGAGGAGGCCCGCCTCTACCTGCCTCACCTGGGCGACACCAGGTAGGCCCCCCTATACCTGCAACACCTGGGCGACACTAGGTAGGCCCCCCTATACCTGCAACACCTGGGCGACACCAGGTAGGTGTGTTATCAGGTAGGCCCGCCTATACCTGCAACACCTGGTAGGTGTATTACCAGGTAGGCCCGCCTATACCTGCAACGCCTGGGCGACACCAGGTAAATGTCGCTAATAGTAGTCGCTAGCGTCCTGGGTGTAGTAGGTGTAGTCAGTTACGCAGCCGGTTAGTTGATCCCGCAAGCAACCAGTTGAGCAATCCTCCAGTTACGCAGGCAGTCAACTAGACCGACAGTCAGCCATGCAGCCGGTCATTTTCGGATTTAACCGGCCTGTAAATCTGTGTTCAGTCGGTCAGTCATTCATTATCATAGCCAGTCATTTCATATCCGAATTAGTTCTAAATGACGGGATTTTCACACGAAGCCGCCAAATGACAGGTGGTAAATGAGTGGTCGCGGTAACTCAGTCGACTCAGGAGTTGGACTCTAGATCGCGAGAGTGTGGCCTCGGTAATCCCACAACCGGTGGGATTACCGAGGCCACCCACCATCAATCGGCGTAGGGGGTTGGCGATGCTACATGACCTAGCAGTTGGATGCGTCATAAAAGAGCCCAAGGTCGGTCTTCTTCCCCAGACCTGACCTGTCCGGGCGCACACTTCTACTGCCGTCCTCTCCCCCAGACCTGACCTGGTGCTGAACCACTCGGCTGTGCTGCTCTACATCCTGCTGGAGCACGGACTGCTCGAGTCGCTGGTCGAGGTGGTGGTTACCGCAGAGCGGCCACTCAGCCTGGCCGCCACACTACTCATAGGTGGGCTGCCGTCACCTCACAAGGTCACCGCTCTCAACGGTGGCTCACAGTCATGCTGAGGTCATCGTCCTCATAATGCGGTCACCGTCCTCAGTGCGACCACCATCCTCATTCTGGGCTCACTGTCCTCACAATGCGGTCACTGCCGTCGTAGGTTGGCCACTATCAGGTGAATCATCATCATGAGTGGGTTACCATCCTGTAGATAGGTGAGTGCATTATAATCCTTGTAATGCGGTCACCGTCATCGTATGTTGGCCACTGTCCCTACTGGTGAATCATCATCATGAGTTGGTTACCATCCCATAGATAGATGAGTGGATTTTCGTTCTCATAATTTGGTCACCGTCCTCATTAAGTATAAATTCATTGTTTGTGACTTGGGTGTCGGGTGTTGCAGGCGATATTCTGCACCGGGCTAACGAAATTCTGCCGACCGAGTGTTGCCGCTTCTCCAATTGCCTGCCCACGCTGCTGAGCCGTAGCAGCGAGTGTGGCCACACCGAGCGGACGGTGGGTGTGGTCCCGGTGGTCGTGGTCCCACCTAGCGGACGGTGGGTGTGGTCCCACCTGCCGTAGGACAGCGTCAATGATGTGATGCCCGACAGTAGTGGTGTGACATGTGGCGATATTTTGAAGTGTGATGGCAGTGTGACTGCGGCAGAAGTGTGGCATATGATGTCAGTATGACACGTGGCGCCAATGCTACGCGCCACATCCGCAGGTGGCGGAGACGGTCAGTCTGCTGAGCCGGTTGCACGCGGCGCGGCGCCAGGGCGGACTTCCGGCCGGTGCCAGTCTGTACCTGCGGCAGCAGCTCCACTTCTGTGGCTGCGATGCGCTCGCCACTTCTGACCTCTTCGACAGGGCGGTCGCCGAGAGCCGCCAGGTCAGTCGGGCTCCGCCGCCAGCTGGCGACTGGGGGCCGCTCCGCCGCAGCCGTTTGGAGATGCGCGGCCGCTGTGTTGCTGCTCGCTGAATAGAGGCCAGTGGCAATGGCATGGTGGAATATTGCGGAGCTTGGGCCGACATGGCCTGGGTGTGGACCGTTGCCGAGGTTAGATTGTGTGCCGCTAGTCGTGCAACGGTGGCGAGTGACGTGACCTGTCGCCATCTGTCAACGGTTGCGACTGATATGACCTGTCACCATCTGTCAACGGTGGCGGCTGACGTGATCTGCCATCTGTCAACGGTGGCGACTAACATGGCCTGTTGGCACCTGCCAACGGTGGTGAGTGATGTGACCTGTCGTCATCTGTCAACGGTGGCGACTTGCGTGACCTGTTGGCATCTGTCAGCGGTAGCGACTGACGTGACCTGTCACCATCTGTCAACGGTGGCGACTGAGGTGGCCTGTCGCCATCTCCCACGGTCGATCATCATACCCGCTGGACGCTGCGTCATGCTGACGCGAGCATAGGCTGCGTGCGTCATCCGCCGGCCGTCGCCATGGTAACGCGACGCACGCGAACGGCCGTGCACGTCCTCTGTCGCTCCACCGCACCTCCAAATGGCTCGGCGGCGGCTGTGACGTGTGGCGCTTGTGGTGTGCCTGCCGCGGCCTTGTGGCCTCAGTCTGACCGACTGCCATGCCGGCAGACGCCTGTCCGCGAAGCCTGTGTACAAAGTCTGCTGACCGATAGCCGACTGATGTCATCGGAGGACGCCGCCGCCTGGTCGTGGCACCACGCACACTGTCTAGTCAAGGTCAGTTGGCGGACGGACGTCTGACGTGGCGACGCACTGTGTGAGCCGCTTGGTGTACGGCAGTACAGCGTACAGGTGATCAAATGGACTTGATGCTTCGAATGGTACTGGAAATTGAGCTGTGGACGTTGTGTGATCGGTCGTCTTTATATGGTTAACTATGATCAATGAGCGAGGAGATTTATTGTTGGCATAATTACTGCTTGTAGTTGTTCGCTGTTCCCACCGAGCCGTGCCATGTTCGCCTCTTCTCTGCTCTTCTGAACCGTGTCACTATTCCGTGTGTGACTACCCAGACTGTCACTGCCTGTCCCAGGCTTGTCGTGTTTCCTGCGCTGTGACTGATCGGCTTCTGGCAGCTCGATATCCTATCTGTATCTCGATCCACCGAATCTTTGTGTCAATCCTGGTCCGTTATTCACTCTTCTCGGATCCATCTGGCTGTCCAACTTCAACCGTGTAATTCGTCAGTCTCGCAATACTGCACGCGGACGACCCAGTTCCCGTATCCACCACTGTCTGCCTTTCTTGTCACTCCTATCCGTCTCCGACATTGCCGCCCTCTTCGAACACTCGTCCTTTTACCACCAATTGTGACCTGTATCGGCAATGTCCTGACGTGCATCCTCTATATTCTGCCATGTGTGGTCAGTATCTGCATCCTGACCTGCATGGTCTGCATCCTGACCTATTGTGTCTGCATCCTGACCTGCATCGTCTGAACCGTCGCATGTATCGTCATCGTTCTGACCCGTGTCGTCTGTATCCTGGTGTGTATCATCATGTATCGTAATCGTTCTGACCCTGGGCGCGAATGATCAATTCTGGTCGAAGCGCCCTAAAGCCCAAATAACTAACTAACTCGTAATCGTTCTGACTCGTGTCGTCTGTATCCTGGTGTGTATCGTCATGTATCGTCACCGTTCTGACCTGTGTGTCGTCTGTATCCTGGTATGTATCGTCACCGTTCTGACCTGTGTGTCGTCTGTATCCTGGTGTGTATCGTCATGTATCGTCACCGTTCTGACCTGTGTCGTCTGTATCCTGGTGTGTATCGTCATGTATCGTCATCGTTCTGACCCGTGTCGTCTGTATCCTGGTGTGTATCATCATGTATCGTCATCGTTCTGACCCGTGTCGTCTGTATCCTGGTGTGTATCGTCATGTATCGTCATCGTTCTGACCCGTGTCGTCTGTATCCTGGTGTGTATCGTCATGTATCGTCATCGTTCTGACCCGTGTCGTCTTTTGGTCTGTATCATCATCGTTCTGACCCGTGTGTGTATTCTGGTGTGTATCATCTTATCGTCATCGTTCTGACCCGTGTCGTCTGTATCCTGGTGTGTATCATCATGTATCGTCATCGTTCTGACCCGTGTCGTCTGTATCTTGGTGTGTATCATCATCGTTCTGACCCGTGTCGTCTGTATCCTGGTGTGTATCATCATGTATCGTCATCGTTCTGACCCGTGTCGTCTGTATCCTGGTGTGTATCGTCATGTATCGTCACCAGTGTTGGATTTTCACTTCTGGGTCTTGGACTGAGAGTGTATAATTATTGGGTTCGGTAAAATATTGGAGTGTATAACGTCGAGAAGCTATATAATAGTGTATTAATTTCCAGAAACAAGAGTGCATAAATTTTCCGATAGTGAATAAATAACATGGCTAAGTCATATACCACGGTTCATTTTTCCCACGCATTGAAAGAGTACACGGTATTCCCCAGATCGTAGCGACAGGTGAAAGGGAGTGCACAATTCCAACCTACTATCCATATGCAAGAAGGCACTCTCACTCACGAATCACCACTCGAACGCTTCTGTAGTGTATCTAGTAAAATATTATTTATCTATTCATATGTAATTATATATGCAAAATAAGGTATATATTACGATCTAGGTAAAATGTGTTTGTTCGATTTGTTTTAAAAAATGAATGGTATCTTAATGTAAAAATAAGATGTGAACACCCATTTTATCCGCAAATGATTACTTTTCAGTTGGCAAACAAATACACAATCATAATCTTCACGCTGCACATATAGCACATTGCATATAATTATCTGTACCTGGTGTGTCAGACGTGATAAAGAAATTGAACACTTCATGTACTCGATTTAATAGTCGGACAACGAAAACCTTATGTTTCTGCTTTCATTCAACATTTATTTATGAGAATGAATACTTGCAATCCGACGCATCCGCAGCCGACGCAGGAAGTTCCTTGCGATGCTGTATTATTTTATTTTTCATACGTTTGATGTCATGGCAAAACAATTTGTTTTGGACGATTCTGTTTTCCCGGTTAGGTTATACTATACTACCATGTAATATACTTTATATATTATGCTAAGTTATCTTAGTCTAGGTTAGGTTATTTTATTTTTATATTATGTATCTATTCATGTAATTTTTGAACTCTTCACTGTAATCAGAGCACGGCCAACTTTCACGTCCTCTGTTGGTTATTCGGGTTTTAGGGTGCATCAACTGCATTGGTTATACAGCACCCATAACTTGCATGTCCTCATTTCCGGTCACATTGTATATATCTGCATAGGCAAGTTTAGTAATAATGCCTACTAAACTTCCAAGGATGTGTTGGTTCTCCAGTATATGCAGTGTAAGAATGGCACAGAACGTAGCATGATATAAAATATTTTGTCATATTATAATCTAACCTAACCTAACAGGAAAACCCGAATCGTCCGAAACAATTTTTGGTAAATATCCAGAACTAGGAAAAATGTGATTTTTGAAAATTGTTTTCTTGAATACATGGTATTTCAACGTAAAAATGACGATGAGACCACTCGTTTTCTCCGCAAATGATTACTTTTAAGTCAGCGACGGTTGATGACAATGATTTGATGACGTCATATGCATTAAGTCGGGGACAAAACTAAAAATAAAATAACCTAACCTAGACTAAGATAACGTAGCATAATATGTACAATATATTCCACCATAATATAATCTTATTAAGCCGGAGACGGTTGATGTAACGATTTGATGACGTCATAGTCATGATACAGCACATACATGGTACATTTACATACAATGCAGAACACTGCCGCGTCCCGCTTACGGTCAAGATTAAAAAATAAAATATGAATATATAAATAATATAACAAAATAACATAACCTAACTTAGACTAAGATAACGTAGTCTAATATATAAAATATATTGCATTATATTATAATATAATCTAACCTAACCTAACCTAAACGGAAAACCAGAATCGTCGGAAACAAATTTGTCGGCATGTCATCCCGCAGTTGATGTTCCCGCACGCCGTCGGTCTTATGTATACAGGAAACTAAGCTGGCTCCAGGCGCTCCATTTCAACTAAAAACTACACTATTTTACGAAAAGATGTACCATCCTGCACTGTGTCGCATGGGGGTGTGCTTATTGCTGTGCACAACTCTGTCCCATTCACACATGCACCTCTCTCTTCAAATATTCAGTGCGTTGCTGCTCGTGTAGTAATAAACCACCGTGCCGTCTCCATATGCAGCATATACCTACCACCGGGCAGACAGTTCCCACTCTCTGATCTCTCTGAAACTGTGGCCCAACTCACCCCACCGGTGATGGTGTGTGGCGATTTTAATGCGCACCACTCTCTTTGGGGTTCAACCACGATTACTTGCCGTGGACTGCAATGGAACGTTTTATAAGCGATTTCCCCTTTGTATTCTTAACACGGGAACACCAACACATTTTACATTACCGACTGGACAGACGTCCGTGCTGGACCTCACTCTCTGCAGTCCAGAAATTGCTCCTTTCTTAGAATGGTCTGTGAATAGTGATCCATATAACAGCGACCACTTCCTGTTTATTCCCATTTCATTAATCGGGTTACGGTTGGTCGACGACCTTCAAAGTGGCTATTCCATCGAGCCGACTGGGAGGCCTTCCAAGCTAACCTTCAAAGCACCCTCCGCGACCACTCGGATGAACCCGTCATCTCCGTGGAAACATTCACTTCGGCAACTGTGCAGAGTGCCCGGCGGCACATCCCTCGATCATCGGGAACGTCAATTCGTGTACCAGTCCCATGGTGGTCCGATAAGTGTCGAGAGGCTATCCGTGCTAGGAAGAGGGCATTTCGTATATTTAATAATAATAGCTGCACATATAATTTAATAGCTTTTCGCAAAGCACGAGCGCTCGCCAGACGCACTATCGCCGAGGCGAAACGAGACTCGTGGAAATCCTACGTAAACACGTTAAATCACTCCACGTCACTGTCTACTGTATGGTCCCGCATTAAACGTTTCTCTGGAAAACACGCCTCGTCCCTCTTCCTGTCCTGCACATGGCAGGTCAGGACATCATCGACCCGGGAGAAGTGGCTGACGAGATAGGACGGGCTTTGTCCGCACGCTCGGAAAATACAAGTAACGAGCGTTTTTGGTACATAAGGATCGGTGCGAGGCAAGTCCTCTTGACTTCTCCACCACAGACGTTTTGCAGTATAATATATCATTTTCAATTTCCGAACTAACTGCAGCAATCGGTACACTCAAGAGTGTGGCAGAGGGTCCGGACACTCTGCACAACGATATTATAAAACGTTTACCAGCTGCTGCTTTAGAAACACTTTTGAAAACCTTAAATGGAATGTGGACATCAGGCACATTTCCACCCTCGTGGCGGGAGGCAATTATAGTGCCCATACGTAAACCAAATAAATCTGGCAGTGACCCACTACACTACCGTCCCATCTCGCTGACTTGCTCCCTGTGTAAACTGTTCGAAAAAATGGTGAATGTTCGACTGATGTGGTTTTTAGAACATAACAATCTCCTTACTGTGATACAGAGTGGCTTCCGAAAACACCGTAGCACACTTGACCACATTCTAACACTAGACTCCGTTGTGCGCTATGGGTTCATGAAACGCCACCATACAGCTGTAATATTTTTGACATTGCCGGCGCATATGACACGGCGTGGCGTCACGGTATTCTGATGAAGCTCCACAATATGGGCGTCGAGGCTCCATGGGTGTCTTCTTGTCCAATTTTTATCTTCCAGAACGTTTCGCGTCAGAGTAGGAAACTCCCTATCTGGCACTTTCTCCAAGTCAACGGAGTCCCGCGGGAGCGTACTGAGCGTAGCATTGTTTGCCATTTCTATCAACGACGTGGGTACTCGCTGCCTACTTCCGTAGGAAAGCGCTTTTCGTTGATGATTTCGCCATATGGTTCTCTTCACGCTCGGTGCACACGGTCAGAGACAACTCCAGATGGCTGTCCAAGGTGCGGGCTGGTGCAACAAAACCGGTTTCGTATGTCTCATCGAAAACCACCGCTGTCCACTTCTGCCGCAAACGCTCTTGTAATGACCCCATGATTATGCTGCACGGACGCCCTATCCCATTCAGCAGCCGCCAGTTCCTAGGTATATGGATGGACCGGCGACTAACATACAGCACTCACATCAATGATCTTGTACAAAAATGTGCCAAACGACTTCAGGTGATGAGCACTGTCTCCAGATGCTCGTATGGAGCGGACAGGTCTATCTTACTTCTTATGTACCGATCGCTAGTACGCTCTAAAATTGACTATGGATGTTTTATTTATGACGGAGCGTTGTCACAACGAAACGCCGTCTGACGTCATACACAATACGCCTTCGTGTTGCTACTGGAGCTTTCCGTACTTCTCCAGCCGGTAGTCTAATGGCCGAGACCGATGAACCCCCTTGCGTTACGCCGTATGCTAATGGGAGCTAGATATGCATGTAAGGTCGCACAGAACCGAAACATCCGCATATAAATGGATATTTTCGAAGTCATTACTGCCACGTCGGTCAACCAGAATCAGCGTGGCTTGCCTTTTCTTGGCGCATGGCTTCTATCTTCCGTAAATGCAATATTAGACCAAGCTCTATGACACGTGCTTTCACCCCGAGCATCCCCCTTGAAGGATGTCCCAGTGCAGACTGACCTCACTTTGTCCCATTCAAAGAAGGTAAATGTAACCTCCGAAGAATTCCGCATGCTTGCGTTAGAAAACTACACCATACCTGAGTTCTCCCGCATCTACACAGACGGCTCAAAGTCTCCTTTCGGCGTGGGATGGGTATGTTGGTCGACGTGGTATTGGTTCCTTCTTTTACCAGCAGGCGTCAATATTTACCGCTGAACTTTACGCCATTTTGCAATCTCTTTATCATATTCAGTATCACCAGTCCATAAATCACGTCGTTTTTACTGACTCCTGAGTAGTCTCTGTGCATGAAGTCTTTAACCCGGATAACAGGCTTGTGCACGGATTCTTTGGTCGTCAAATCCCTAACTACTATCGGAAAAACGTCGTATTCTGCTGGATCCCCGCCATGTTGACTCGCGTAATGAAGCTGCCGATATAACCGCTAGCACGCAATCGTAATGGCCTGAGTTCGTCTGCGTCTTCCTCCGTGATATATACCTCCATTCTATCACATATACGGTCCGAATGGCAACGAACCTGGAACTCCAAACCTGTGTTGGGTTTAAGCCGGTACTGGTGAGTCCTCACCGGACCTCGCGACGGAGGTAGTCTGCGATTGGATTGGCCATAATTCCAACACATAGCTATATACTGACCGGTGATGACCAACCTTTATGCCCACGCTGTTCGACCCGTTACTGTGTATCACGTTTTGTAGATTGTTACTACTACCCTCTCCGAGCCATATTTTAGGACAGTAAACATCACACTTTACGAATGTTACTAAACAATGACTTAGTTGTATCGTCTGATTTTTTACTTTTCTTCACGCGTTTTGATGGACTTTATTACTGACTACTTGAGCATAATAGATTAGCTATCAACACATTATGGCGCAAATGACCTTTGAGTCGACGCCCCTAAACCAATCATCATCATCGGTATGTCATCAAATATATTATCTTTATCACGTCTCTGACACACCAGGTACGGATAATTATATGTGATGTGCTATGTTTGCAGAGAAGATTATGGTAGTGTATTTGTTTGCCAACTGAAGAAAAAAAATTTGCGGAGAAAATGAGTGGTCGCATCATAATTTTTGCATTAAAATACCCTGTATTCGAGAAAAAAATCCACAAACCGCATTTTACCTAGTTCTGGATATATACACAATTTTTGTGGCAATGACGTCATCTAATATATAAAAATAAAATATTACAGCATAGCAACGACCTTCCGGTCTTGGCTGTGGATGCAAGTGGTTGCAAGCATTCATTCTGGGAAATAAATGTCAAATTAAGGCAGAAACATGAGGTGAAGATAAGTTCTGTAAGTTAGATGGCAGATTATTAAATTGAGTGCATGAAGTGCTGAATTCTTCTTTATCACGTCTGTAACACAAATAATATATGCATAAAATAAGCAATATAATATATGCAAAATAAAATAATACAGCATCACAAGGAACTTCCAGCCTTGGCTGCGGACACGTCAGGTTGCAAGTATTCATTCTTGGAAATAAATGTCCAATTAAAGCAGAAACATTATGGTTTTGACGTCAGAGTATTAAATTGAGTGCATGAAGTGTTAAATTTCTTTTTTACGTCTGTGACACACCAGGTATGGATAATTATACATGTGCTATATTTGCAGTGAAGATTATGATCAGGTATTTGTTTGCCAACTCAAAAGTAATCATTTGCAGATAAAATTAGTGGTCGCATCATCATTTTTGTTAAAACCCTGTTTTAAAATGTATTAAAAAATGTAATCAAATTTTACCTAGGTCAACATTTACTGGCAGGGGAAATGGGCTATCCAAACACATTCGATTTCTTGTGATTTTTGGGCTGGTTATTGAAATCCTGAAATTGTTGGTCAAGGCCATCATTTTTCCATATTGGCCTCCAATCCTACACAGCTTCTGCTGTGCTACAGTGGCTTACAAAATTATTAAGCTCTCTTTGCAGGACGATTAAGCAAGGTTTACAGATTTTCAAAAACACTTTTTGGTCTTAAACGTCTATGCCATTGGAGTATCAAGTTATCAACCCATGTGACAAGGCATGTGGTAATAGAAACCACCACTGACCTGTCCAGGTCATTTGCATTGCGTTCACCATGTCAATGTCACGAGTGACAACAAAGAGCTTGTCCCTGGGAGGGACAACGAAGAGCTACACTACCATCTCTTCGCAACCCCAGAATAACGAGAATAACTGGAATTTACAATGCTAACAGGGAACACAACACGGTCACTACCCGAACTGTCACACCAGTAGCACCCACTTTTCTTGCAATTCGCATCCAGACAAAAAAATTACGAGACCAATCGGACGTGATCTCACCTCACGACGACACACAGAAAGGACCTTGTATGTAAAGCCTAAAGGGCCTTGGAAAGGACCGCACACGGCGGAAGTAACACGATGAAGGGCTGAGAGGGCGCCGGAAATTAGGGCCCAATTAGCAAACCAAACTATGACCTACAAAAAATATGGTGGGGAACTATGACCTACAAAAAGGCTCAAAATTGAAATGTGATAGAACTAATCGCGGAAAAAAAAAATATTTATTCAGAATTCTCATTGAGAAAAATGTATATGTAGGCTAATCGGATTAAATTCACAGTCAATTTTTTGTTCTGGCGGTCTGGGAGATTCTCCGTGTCCGAGTGGCATAAACAGTGTTTGTGTCACGAATACGTGGTGTTCCGAACAAATGCATGCCGTGAAAACAAGACACTGAAATTTCTGGTTCTTTGGTTGTCTATTTTGTCACAAAGTCTTAGCAGGTTTGGAGAACGTTTTGGACGGTTGTGGACAATTTTCACACGTACATTTCAGTTAATATCTTTTGTGTATATGGCATAGGATTGCTTCAAACTTCATAAATAAACCTTTTCTTGATGATCAGTTAATGTAGCACATCCCAATCTTTCAGGAATCATCAACAATTTAAGTATTTATTGTCTTTTTTTCGCAGCGGTTTAAATAGCTCCCGAAAGAGTGGCAGCTGTAGAGCCATGATTCTCCCCCGTCCAAGACCTTGCAAATTTCTCAGCCGACTCGGGCAGTGGTCCTTTCCCTTTAGTAGCCGTGAAACGCACGGAGGCGTCCTTCATTTGAGAAGGGATTACTTCGTGTTTTGAGTTTGGAAGCCCAGAGATGGTATCTTGTGGTAAATGTAAGTTGTGCGGTGCTTTCGTGTTGGGATTAGGTATTTGGATAATTCATGGACCGGGAGGAAGGAAGTGAGAGTTTGCTGTGGTGTGGTGTCGGCAGACGTAAGCAATTAGGCTCGATTGAGTTGTTGAAATTGAATGCCTCTCATTGCCGTTGTTTTGTAAGGATCAATCATGATCAAAGCATGATGCCTTAGCTATGGATAATGCCGTGAATATATCGGATGTACTGATATATTGCACGGGTCTAGGTAGGTACTACTTTTTCCTTTGATTTTCCTATATTTTTGATTTTTATTTAACCATTTTGATTTTTGATTAATTGATTGTTTTAATTTTTTATTTGATTCTGTGAATTTTTGGAATACGATGTATTTTAATGTGATTAAGGCGATGCGACCATTCAGTTTCTCTGCAAATGATCATTTTTCAGTCTCCATCCCACACTGAGTAGGTACCATGTTGTTTTGCCCTCCCACTTTATTTTTAAAAAGTATGCAGTGGTCAAGCACAACTTGCACCTACCAAGGTATTAAGAAATGTATTCCCTCCATGCCTAATCACATTTGTGTATGGACTACTCTAGTTTGCTTTCTGGTTCTGGCCTTTTATTCTTCTTAGCACTTTTCTTTTGGTCAGGACATTTTTCATGAATGGAAAATGTACAAATTAAGGCATATATGTTTATTTATTCACTTGTACCAGACATGACAATGACATTGTACACACGTGACTTGCACCATTTTATTAAACATATTCAATGTTGTTCAGGCTGCATGGGAATCACAACTTTGGCTTCCATTCTGTATGCTGGTAAGCTGTCATTCTTCAAATCTCATGGGCATCTTATTTTCTGTTCTGCTCCTTGCATTCTCTCTGAATGTTTCTGCAGCTCCGATGATCACCTGAAATAACAAATGTACATTATTCCCAATGCTGTGGCCAAGTTGTGTCAAGGGCCCAAATGGTTATGCAAGATGATTACTAGAACTACAGTGGATCTCATTCTCACTGCTAGCCATAGGTCACCATATAGCCCATGGTGCATGCTGCTCACATGAATATGCTGAACATATATGAACAGAGAACATGTTACTCAGACTATGTTCACAATTATCACCATTAGATGGTGGCAGAACTAGCTGGGATTGCTTGTTATGCATTAGCTGTTCATCTGATGTTTGGCAATGTAAGGAGTGTATTTTTTTGGGAGTGTATAATTCTTTGGACAGGCAAATGTCCAAAAAATGACCATTTTTCCAACGCTGATCGTCACCGTTCTGACCCGTGTCGTCTGTATCTTGGTGTGTATCATCATCGTTCTGACCCGTGTCGTCTGTATCCTAGTGTGTATCGTCATGTATCGTCATCGTTCTGACCCGTGTCGTCTGTATCCTGGTGTGTATCATCATGTATCGTCATCGTTCTGACCCGTGTCGTCTGTATCTTGGTGTGTATCATTATCGTTCTGACCCGTGTCGTCTGTATCCTGGTGTGTATCGTCATCGTTCTGACCCGTGTAGTCTGTATCCTGATGTGTAACATCATGTATCGTCATCGTTCTGACCCGTGTCGTCTGTATCCTGGTGTGTATCGTCATGTATCGTCATCGTTCTGACCCGTGTCGTCTGTATCCTGGTGTGTATCATCATGTATCGTCATCGTTCTGACCCGTGTCGTCTGTATCCTGGTGTGTATCGTCATGTATCGTCACCGTTCTGACCTGTGTCGTCTGTATCCTGGTGTGTATCGTCATGTATCGTCACCGTTCTGACCCATGTCGTCTGTATCCTGATGTGTATCGTTAGTCCCCTGACCTGTATAGTCTGTATTTCAATCTGTATAGTCTGTTTCTCAGCCTGTATGGTCTATATCCCGACCTTTATCCTCAGTGTCCTGACCTGTACCATGTGTATCCGGTGCTGACGTGTGGCGCCGTTGGTCAGCTGTCGGCTCGTCAGCACAGCAGCCAGCTGTGCCCAGCGCTGTCGCGGCTGTGCGCTTACCTGCGGCCCAGCAGCCGGCAGTACTCCCGGCTGTCGGCCGCCGGCTCCGACCAGCAGACGCTGGTCATGGCCGACCTAGTCACCGCGATGCTCGACATCGACGCGGTGAGGCTCGGCCGACTGCTGCCGCACCGGCCCGGCTCACAGCGCCGGCCGGACGGGTCAGGTGTCACGGGGACACAGTCCGGTGTCACCGGCCCGGCTCACAGCGCCGGCCGGACGGGTCAGGTGTCACGGGGACACAGTCCGGTGTCACCGGCCCGGCTCACAGCGCCGGCCGGACGGGTCAGGGGTCACGGGGACACAGTCCGGTGTCACCGGCCCGGCTCACAGCGCCGGCCGGACGGGTCAGGTGTCACGGGGACACAGTCCGGTGTCACCGGCCCGGCTCACAGCGCCTGCCGGACGGGTCAGGTGTCACGGGGACACAGTCCGGTGTCACCGGCCCGGCTCACAGCGCCGGCCGGACGGGTCAGGGGTCACGGGGACACAGTCCGGTGTCCTGAGGACCGAGTCAGGTGTCCTGAATATGAACTCAGGTGTCCCGGTGACGGAGTCACGTGTCTTGGAGATGAGGTCCCTCGGATGTGGTCAGGTATCCCGGAGACGGGTCAGGTGTCCCGGGGACGGAGTCAGGTATCCCGGGGACGGATCAGGTGTCCCGGGGACGGGATCAGGTGTCCCGGGAACGTGGCCAGATGTTCAGGGGACGGGTCAGGTGTCCCGGGGACGGAGTCAGGTATCCCGGGGACGGATCAGGTGTCCCGGGGACGGGTCAGATGTCCCAGAGGCGGGGTCAGGTATCCCGGGGACGGATCAGGTGTCCCGGGGATGGGTCAGATGTCCCAGAGGCGGGGTCAGGTATCCCGGGGACGGATCAGGTGTCCCGGGGACGGGTCAGATGTCCCAGAGGCGGGGTCAGGTATCCCGGGGACGGATCAGGTGTCCCGGGGACGGGTCAGATGTCCCAGAGGCGGGGTCAGGTATCCCGGGGACGGATCAGGTGTCCCGGGGACGTGGCCAGATGTTCAGGGGCTCGGACCAGGTATCCCGGGGACGGATGAATAGTTCAGTCGATGCGCCCTTAAGCCCAAATAACCAACCAACCAACGGATGAATAGTTCATGAGACAGGTAAGCGAGACAACTGCATGCGATGGGTTGAAGCTTAGTGTCTTTGTGATTACTCAGCATGTTGGATATAAGCGACATGGCCTACCTTCTGGTTTTCATCATGTTAATTCGGTTACCGGTCTGCGATGGTTTTAAATTGTCCTCAATACATTATAATTCAATGAATCTCAACAAAATTATATGCAGTACAAGTAATTTACTATGGCTAGTTCCACTGTCATTCTAACACTGGCCTACCACACGAATTGTATGATAAAACCTGGTATTACTGAGCAACAATTGATCTTGTATGTGCGCAGAGCATGTGCGGCACGTGCTGTCATCTGTTGGGCGAGCTAGTCACCAACATCGCACAGTTCCTCCGCGCGGCGGCGTCTGCTGAGCCGGACAGCGGCGCCCAGATCAGTGCCAACTCGCTCATAAACACTAACGTGCAGTACTACTTCTTACTGGTGGGACGCGTGTCCAGTTCACCGCGAGGCCGAGATCTGCTCGACCAGCACGACTTCTCTGACATGTGAGTGTCTGACAGCCGCGATGGTGTACGGGCATCGGCCTCGACTTTTATCGGAGCTGGTTGACCGGTGGCTTTCGTTGTCAGGAGCTCTAGGCTGAGTGTGACCACCGTCCCCACACCGTGACACTGTGTTCAGTCTCGCTGCGTTGCTTCTGCTGTGCTGGTGAGCTTCTGCGCTACCCAACTCCAGATCTTCCTTAAGCGCCATCAGCTGCAAAAGTTCCTAGGTTTGTACAGGAGCCCACTTCAGGAAGCGTTGTTATCAACGCCAGTCAAGGGTGCTAAGGTTTGTTGTTTTAAGATCTGTCCATCCCTGGCCACCGCATATGCTGCCACTGCCTAGTTTACAGCACATGAAACAGTGGCCCTGGGCGCTGCATGACCGACGCAGTCGGTGCGCCCCTAAACTCAAATAACCAACCAACACGGACACCACTTAATCGGCGCATAAAAACATCACCACAATCCTTCAGGGAGGGATGCCATCATCCACTTACCGAGATATCGCAGTAGCATGGGAAGTGCCATATGTCAACGATCATTTGTTTCTGTGTGCTTGTGGAGAGAATTTGTTGAGTGGCTGACCGATTAATTTTGAGCTAAGCGGGTGATTGTATTTCATCATTTACCCAGGCTCTTCCGCGTTTCGGGAATAGACTGAACATTTTCACCTTCACTGGGTCAATTTTGATGGCGTCTGTTGGCGCTGCGGTGTTGTGGTTTGTCCGCCAGGTTGGCCGGTTTGTTGTTTGTGGTACTGACACGACGGCCGGCGGCAGACTTCTGAACCTGACGCGCACCAACAGCTGGGACTACTACGTGAAGCTGGTGGTATCCAGTCTCGACTACAGCGAGGGCAGCTGGGCCTGGTAAGTCGTCAGTCTGGGTCTCTCATACCGAGTAGGGTCGCGGAAGCTCAGTAGGGAGTTGATAATAAGATCGTGGGTTCAAGTCCCACAACCGGCGGGATTGCCGAGTCCACTCCTGACCAGTCGGCGTGAGAGATCGGCGACGTTATGAGATCTAGCGAAGAATGCGTCGTAAAGGAACCTAAGTTTCTCCTCTTATTGAGTGGCAGGACACGTGGTTTTTCTAGATTCACCTTCTCCCTCCCACACATGCATGCAACATTATTTCAGTCTGAATGTGAAGCAGGTTCGTGGACGCTTCATACCATTACGCCAGGGCAAATGACATTTCACTGTGTAGCACAACGTTATGTTCCTTATCATCAGGGCTATTTTGCTGTGCAGAAAAGCATAGCTCCTGTAGTGCGTACGTGTTAAGTGAATTGATGTGTTCCCACCATAGCTGAACAATACACCAATAATGTACAGCCGTGTTGCGGTGGCGTGAGGGGGCCGCTTCACCGCCCATCCGTTCGTCGTCTCCAGGAAGCTGCTGGAGCAGTGTCTCGCCTCGACCGAGGAGTCCAAGCGGCTCTACTGTACACTGTTCCTGCGGCTGCTGGCGCGCGCTCGCTGTCCGGGCTTCTCTCGCTGGGGGGTCGAGCTGCTGCTGGGCCAGTTGTACGACCAGTCGGAGTGCGTGTCGGCCGCCGCGCTGCACGTGCTGGAGGAGGTGTGCGACCACGAGGTGTGTTTTTCCCCTGCGGGTGGTCGCCCCGATCAGCCGACGCTGTCTGGCCGTGATCACGTCGGTGCGACGCCAGGTGGTTTTCAGTGGGGTGTATTGTCTTGGGGTGTGTGGGGGAAATCACGGCGTGCGTGCGGATGCCATCCCTCGGGTACTGCGTAAGTCATCCTGCCTATGATCGTTTCTGTGGCCGCTTGTGTGGTCGTATGACGTATCAATATGTGCCCCAGCCTACGCATATGGTACAATCGGTATATGACACTGTAGTGCGTAGTAGCCCATGCGTAACTGACGTGTTGCCTGACTGACTTACGCCCTGTGTGTGGCCAGACCTCAAACTTGTGCATGACGCATGTACTCTCCGTGTACGACTGGGTATCGCCCGTGTATGACGTCTGTGTAACCCGCAGCCCTACCTGGAGGCGGTGGTGGCCCAGCAGCCGTCGGTGCTGTCGCTGGGAGACGACGGTGTGCTGCTGTTCACCCGGCTGTTATATGACGTCTGTGTAACCCGCAGCCCTACCTGGAGGCGGTGGTGGCCCAGCAGCCGTCGGTGCTGTCGCTGGGAGACGGCGGTGTGCTGCTGTTCGCCCGGCTGTTGTCCGTGTCCGCCGGACACCGCATGTTCCAGCGCGCCAATTTTCTCGGCCACGAGCTGGACCGGTGGCGTGACGGGTTCAACGCCCGGTGAGCTCTGGCAGCTTGGTGCTCTGAAGTTCATAAGCACTGTAATACGCCGTTGGGTGACATGATCTGGTCCAGCATCAGGTGACAAGCGCTGTTGCATGATCTCATATCTTATGTCCTGCAACTGCTTTTTTGTTTTAGATTGGCAGCTTTGCATGAGGTAGCATTTGGTGCTTTCAACACCATGGAGTACATGATGGATTCGCTCAACATGCTGTTTTATGTTATTCCACGTTTCTAGCAGAATTAATTGACTGGTGCAGATATCTTTCTTTGAGTTAGTGATTCTAGCCTAATTGTTTCACAATTGGAGTCCTACGCCATTGTACATTTCTGGCGTATTCCTCCACCTCAAAAGGGAAAGATGTACCTGGTTTGCTTCCAAAAATGACAACCCTGGCGCCGTTGTGCGGGGGTTCCACGCCGAGTGCGCTCGTCCGGTCGACAACACGGCGCCGCTGCGCCAGGTACGTCTCGCTGGTGGAGTCGGAGCTGAACGACTCGCTGACGCGGCACCAGCGGGTCGTCGGCGGCGGCTACGGCAGACGCAGCGGCGAGCGCCACCAGACGAGGCCCGTGCCGCTGCCGTTCCACCTGTACGGCCAGCTGGCCCACCACCGCGCCGGCTTCGACCTGGTGCGCGCCCGGCCCGAGCTCACCGATATGATCCGGGTAGGTGGCTGGCTGGGCGGCGACGGTATCCTGGTACGTAGCGGATGGTCGAGCTGCGCACGCTACGAACGTGCGTACGGTCAAGGTATGTACTCTGCGAGCATACGCACAGCCAAGATACGTACTCTATGAACGTGCGTGCGGTCAATGTACGTACTCTGGGTACGTAATGGGACGGTAACGAACGGAAGCCAAGGATGTGACGGGGTAGCGGTAGACGGAGCTGGGTGCGTGCAAAGGCGATCAGGAACGGGATGATGTAGTAGATAGTAGATAATGTATAATGAGACGTACTTCTGATGGTGTTCGCTGCGTAATTATTGGGGGGGGCTGGGTCAGACTACTGTTGGTGTGCGCCTTAGCTTCTGAGGAGTCGGCCGGAGTAGTGCCTGATCGTGCCGCGCGCCTCCTCAACCGCAGGTGGTGCGGACAGCCGCCGCCGACCCGACCACCACGCACAACCCGCACCAGCTGAAGACGGCGCTGTGGGCGCTGGCCAACGTCGGCCGCACCGGTCTGGGCGTGACGTGGCTGCGCGATGCCGGCCTGGTGGCGGCCGTCGAGGCGCTGGCGGCCGGCGCCGCCTCACTGTCGGCGCGCGCCACCAGCTGCCTGGCGCTGGGCCTGCTCGGCTCGACGCCGCAGGGCGCCGCCGCGCTGGCGCCGCTCGGCTGGCACTGCGTGTGCCGCCGCTGGACCGAGCGCTGGGCCGTCGACGAGGAGAAGCTGGAGTCGGCCGGCGGCGACGAGCCGCACGACCTGCTGTCGCTGAGCAGCGTCGACAGCAGCCGCGCGCACACGGCCAGCGAGAGCAGCCAGCCGCCGGCAGAGGAGCCGGCGCCGGCGGCGGCCGGCCGCAGCGCCACCCTGCCGGCCGGTCTGCGCGCGCCATCCGCCAACCACCTGCGCAGTCTGAGCGACGCGGCGGCGCGCACGGCCGCCATCCCCGAGCTGACCGCCTGGCAGTGTTCCCACCCGACGACCGGCTCGTCCACGGAGAGTCTGGCGCGCCCGCTCAGTCCGGTCACCAGTTCCGGCTCGCTGGGCGAGCCGTCGGCGGCCGGCAGCTCCGGACTGGCGGCGCCGACGCGGTCGCGCCTGCTGTCCGCCTCGCTGTCCATATCGCCGCCCAGCTACTACCCGAGCGAGGAGGACGCGCAGGGCTACGCCACGCTGCAGGGTGTGACGGGCCGACTGCGACGCAGCGACACGACGGAGCAGCCCAGCTCGGCGCAGCTGCTGCCGCCGTTCGGCCGCCGCCGGCTCGCCTCGCTCACGCTGGACGTAAGGCGTAGTCTGTCGCTGAGCGTGGGCCAGTCGTCGCCGGGCAGTCCGCCGCTGACCGGCGCCCTGCTGCGCGCCAGCTCGCGCCGCTCGTCGCTCACCATGGTGAAACGGTACAAGCTGCAGCGCAGCGGCCATGGGCCGGCCTACGTGGGCATAGCGCTGCCGGTCGACCTGACGGCAGGCCTACTGACGCCGCCGCCGCAGCAGCCGCCGCGGCCTGCGTCACCGCCGCTGCCGGCCGCCGCGGAACCACCACAGAGCAGCGACGCCGAGCAGCCGGCCGGCTCCCGGGACGCCAGTCTGTCGGCCGGCGACGACGTGCTCGAGTTTCACAGCGCCGCCAGCTGTCTGCGCTGCTTCACGCTCAAGGAGCGCGGCGAGCGGCGGCCGCGCAACCGCACCGACACCGAGTCGAGCACGGAGAGCGGCCAGCAGCTGGCGTCGCCGCCGCAGGCCGACTGCTACCTGGCGCACCTGCGGCCCAGCGCCGGCGTCACGCTCGACATCCCGTCGTCCATCACCAGCGCCGGCAGCGCCGTCTCGCTGGCCAGCAACGACCACCTGCGCACCGGCGGCCGGCCGCTGACCGGCGCGCACGTGCGCACGCTGGTGCGCCGCGAGCTGCTGCGATTCGTGGCGGCGCTCGGCAGCAGCGTGGGCGCGCGCGCCGCCGAGCAGGGCCTGCTGTCGCTCAAGCAGAAGTTCAGCGGCCTGCTGCGCACCGACCTGTGCCTCTACTCGGAGATCCACCACATACTGGCCTCGTACAACTTCCGGCTGGCGGCGCGACGCTTCCTGCAGGAGCTGTTCGAGGACCTCATCTTCGAGGACGTGAAGGCGGAGGCGCTGTGGATGATCGGCCGCCGCCGCCAGGAGCGTCTGAACCAGACGTTCGACGTGGACGGCGTGCGACAGCAGAGCTCGCTGGCGCTATGACCGGCGGCACAGTGGTGCCGGTCCGTGGGCGGAGTTGCTGTCTGTGTGGCTGTCTGTTGATGATGTTGCGTTGCCTGTATCACGATCGGTGAGTGGTTGTCGGCAGAAAATGTCGCTGGCTGTGTGGTCATTCGTGAACACTGTCGCCGCCGGTATGCCTGCGTGTAGGAACTGGCGCTGGCTGTGTGGCTGTTTGTGTACTGTCGCCGCCGGTATGCCTGCGTGTGGGAACTGGCGCTGGCTGTGTGGCCGTTTGTGTGTATTGTCGCCGCCGGTATGCCTGCGTGTGGACATTTTCGCTCCGGCACGATCGCATGCGAGTACTGGCCGACCCGCAGGACTGTAGTAAACGGCCTGTCGTCAGCGGTCCCGGGCCAGGCCGTGCCTGGCCCCCAAATGGAAGTCGATTGTTATTTATTATCGTTTTATAAACTGATTGCAATACGTACCAAGCCGGACTGCGCGTTTTTAGACACGGACGGACAACGTGCGTAGTCTCTATGGGGATGGACCGATGTGGCCGGAATCTGACCGACTTGTATATGACCAGTGTGTCGGCGCTGTTTTCCAAGTCGACCTCTCCCATGACATGCTAGATTGTCGTTGGAATTACTTCTCCGGCACCTCTCCGCCGCTGCCGATAGTGACTCCACCGGCATGAGGGCGGCAATTGGAACCGTCGCGAAAAAATGCTCCTTAGCAGTTCTTCGCTGTCCAAGCGAAGCGCTGATTTCATACGTCCATACGAGTGCGCACTGGCAGATTCATAGAGATTCTAGTGATGCCCCACCTGACCGTGCTTGGTCAACTTTGAGCATAATTTGGATGGATCAGATTTATTGAGATTTGAACGCATTTTACTCGGGTGGGGGAGGGGGGGGGGACGTGATTTCAGAGCTCGTTATTCACGCATAGCTAAAAACACTAAGTGGCAGAATCTTCTCACTTTCTTCCCATGTTCCATCTCTATCTTAACACCACATTCCCATGCGCCAGGGAGGTGCGACGTTCCTTGCCTGACCGATGCCTACACGTTTCAATATCTGTCAACGACACGAACAGACATTCTTCCAATGCAAGGCGAACTAAAACTGCACGCGGTTTTCCACAGAAGCATTTCTCGGAAGCTTTGGGAAACGTTCGAAAAATTATCCAACCAATAATTTACCTTGCGCGCTACTAATTGACCATTAACTAACCTTGCGCGCTACGGGAGACATAGGCCCTCAGGCGCTCCCATTGGTGAGTCCTTGATATCCGGCATTCTTCGCTTTCAATAGCCGATATTTCATCTCCAACGCCAGGCGCTTCTCTGCCAGTGCACCCAGTTTATCTGTATGTTCAAGCCGAACGAGCGCTCTCCGCTCGTCCCTCCTGTTCGCGTTTTCCAGAGAATATGCGTCGGGGAACTATTCGATTTGTTTCTGAACGTCTTAGAGCATTACTCGCAGAGGGATGCGTCAGAACACTAGGTGATGTCTCGGCGCGTGACACGCGGAGGGGTGCATCAGAACACCAGCTGCTGTCCAGCGCCTGACTCGCGCGGAGGGTGCATCAGAACACCAGCTGCTGTCTCAGCGCCTGACACACGCGGAGGGTGCATCAGAACACCAGCTGCTGTCCAGCGCCTGACTCGCGCGGAGGGTGCATCAGAACACCAGCTGCTGTCTCAGCGCCTGACACGCGGAGGGTGCATCAGAACACCAGCTGCTGCCTCAGCGCGTGGCACGCGAAGAGGTTCATCGGAACAACAGCCGAGGTTCGTTCGAGCACCCATCCAGACGGCGTGATCCCAAGACAGGCGCCTACCGCTTAAACGCATACCCAGTTGGCGGAGAATGCAGCGCGACAGGCTGACTTTGGGGGGCAAATGGAGTTTGCATTATACCAATTAACGCTATTATATTGCTCGCTTCGTAACACCAGCTTCTCGAGCTCCCTCACCAGTGTACCTCACCACAGTTGATCCAAAAACTGGACAACGGTTCCGTTTTGTTTGTAAAAGTGACACGCAGCCACAAGCGGTACTAAACCAGGAGCATTGTGAGCAGATAATGGAACATGCATGGAAGATTTTCGAGATCACTTCAATCGAATCGCCTCAGGGATTGGAAATCCCGAGTCGTAGTACAGCGATACAACTTCAGGCACTAAAGTATATTTGTCTTCACAGAATGCATTCGACAAGAATGCAACATGGGGCATGAGTTCAAAATACATGCTACGAGTGTGAAAAAAAAAAAACGCTTGCCTGTGTTCAGCCACAAAGTAACCAATGCGCACGTACGGCCGCAGTCCGTGCAACCGGCAGCGGGTCTCCACATCTAACAGAACCGAGCACGTCCGTAAAACTCGCTGGACAAAGAAGAAGCTTTCTTGATACATCCGGCACACATCCAGAAAACAACTTAAAAGGCACCTGATAAACATCAGAATTCTTTCGTAGTAACGTAAAACATTTGAACAAAAAGCAGGCTGTCAACAGTCGCTAAAAGCGCAGTGCCAACAATCTGCCGCAAGCCTCCATTCATCAGTCATCTATCAGTAACAAGTGCTTCCGAGCTACATAAATACATCGCATCACCGTGTTGCAGTCGCCTTGGTCCGGAACCACTTCCGTCGACCGTGTACAAATCCCAGTGGTCGTACAAATCCTAGTGGTCCCCAGTATGAGCAACGAGTGGTGAGATCTATTAAAAATCACATCAGAACCGCTCCACAGTTGGCAGCCGACGCAGCACACATTTGGCAGTCATACCGAATTTAAACCCTTCGTCGCACGCATGAATCTGCAGTTGACAATGTGGCCGGGAGCAGCGGCTGGCGGTCGGTGCACCATCGGCACACCGGCCTCTCGCCACGCCAGCTCCTCGACAAGTGCACATGGATAATATTTAACTTATATTACACGACACCGTATTTACACTGCACACTCTACGATGCACTCTAACTGCCTTTGCACTGTGAAAAATGTTTGTTTCGGCAGGGCGACGCTAGATGTAGACGCCGTCGCCGACCTGCTGCGGGTGCTGTTGCTGCGGCGGCGGTAGCGGCTGCTGCTGCGGCGGCTTTTGCTGGGCGCCCGGCGGCGAGCAGACGCCGTCCGACCAGCCGGCGGCCGAGTGCGGGCTGCTGCGGGCGGCCGAGTGCGGGCATTGGCCGGGCGAGTCGGGACTGGACGTTGGGTAGTGGTCGGGCGACAGCTGCAGGTGGTGGCCGTCGGCCATGCTGTGCTGCGACGGCGGCGTCGGGTAGTACAGGTGCGTGGCCCACTGCTAAAAGAACGCCAGATGCTGATTTGTCCACTTGGCTTGCGGCACCCGTGCCTATCGGATCCTGCCCCGGGAATCGGTGGCCGTACCCACCTGTGAACTCATGGTGACGTGTTCGTCCAGCAGCCGGACGATGTCGTGGTGCACCTGCGTACCCACCTGCGGACTCATGGTGACGTGCTCCAGCAGCCGGACGATGTGGTGATGCAGTCGCTCGGCGGCCACGTCTCGCGGGAGCCGGTCCATGTGGTCGGCGATGTCGCGGTTGGCGTAGTGGTGCAGGAGCAGCTTACACGCCTGGTAGGAGCCCTCACGCGCCGCCAAGAACAGGGGCGTCTCGTACTGGCGGAGGCACGGGAGGTGGGTTAGGGTCCGCACGCCGCCAGAAACAGAACGACTCATCCTAGCGGAGGCACCACAGATGGGTTCAGTCGGCGGGTCTCCAAGCCACCCACTGCCACCCCATCTGACCGACCACGTGTCGGAGCCACGGGCTTGGCAGATTGGAAAAATGTGGTAGGATTGCTGGTCTGTAAATTGTACTTCACAAAGTAACCATTACAAACATTATTTTCCCAAATAATAAATACAATAATACAGAAGGACGCACTTACCTGCTGAGATATATCAAAAACGATCAGGGATGTTTTGGTTCGTTTGACCCTTATCGGCGAACTGCATTAACCATCACAATACATCCAGTGTGGTTTTGAATATAGAACATGTCCAACATGACAAATAACCCCAACTGTTGCGCCTTCCAGCTTGAAAACACGATGCCGCGCAAGAGCTCCCAGCTACCACTGCGGGAGCATCCACCGACCTTGTTGTTCTGCGCGTCGCGGTTGGCGCCGTGCGTGAGCAGGATCTGGACGGCGTCGACGTTGTTGACGGCGGCGGCCCAGTGTAACGCCGTCTTGCCGCTGTCGTCGGCGGCATTCACGTCCGCGTCGGCGCCGATCATGTCCTCCACCATACCCTCGTTGGCGAGGCGCGCCGACAGGATCAGCGGCGTGGTGCCGTCGTGCATGCGCGCGGTCAGGTCGGTCCAGCGGTTGAGCAGCATGATCTGCTGCTGATGCTGCAGCTGCTGATGCTGCAGGTGCATGTAGTCCTCGGGTCTGAGCCCGACCGCGGCCGGCATCGACTTCTGTCGCGGATGGATGTAGGGCGGCTCGTGCTGCTGCTGCTGCTGTTGCTGTTGTGGTTGCTGTTGCTGCTGTTGCTGCTGCTGATGCTGCAGGTGCATGTAGCCCTCGGGACTGAGCCCGACGGCGGCCGGCATCGACTTCTGTCGCGGATGGAAGTAGGGCGGCTCCAGGCCAGTTGCGTGCAGACTCTGCATGCTGGCGGCAGACTTGACCCAGTCCTCGTACTTGGGCGGCGGCTTGCTCGGGATGCGCATCTCGTACGGCTGCGGCAACGGCGGCACGTTGGCGTACAGCGCACCCTCGAGCGCATCCTCCAGCGTCTCGGCCGACAGTTCCTGGCAGTTGACGTTGGCGCCGGCGTCCAGCAGCCGCTTGGCGGCGTCGGCGCACGCGTATCGCGCCGCCAGGTGCAGCGACGTCTCGCCGGTGCGGTCCATAGTAGCGTTGAGGTTGTCGCCCTGGTTGATGAGCTCCTGGATGACGCTGGCCGAGCCGTCGTCCACGTCGTCGTCGGGCTCAGGCTCCGAGACGGGCGTCCTGCCGTGCCAGGACGAGGCGATCATGGGCGGCGTCATGCCCATCGGGCCGCGCACGTCCACGTCCGGCGAGGCGGCCTCGCCGTGCGTCTGCGTCAGCGACAGCAGGTCGGGGTTGTGGATCTCGGCGGCGTGCATGTGCTGCTGCGTCCAGCCGCGCTCGTCCTCCACGTCGACGAAGACCGTGTGGTCGCTGCCGTGCGGGCCCGAGTCCAGCAGCCGCTTGGCGGCCGGCTCGTCGTCGTCCGACGACTGCGGCACGTTGTCGCTGCTGTTCAGGCCGACCAGCCGACTTTGCAAGATGTGGCGCATCCTCCGTCCGTCGCCGGCCGGACGGCGCGTGTCCACGTGCCGCGGCCCCGCCACGCTGGTCGCGCCGAAGAAGCCCTCCGGGAACCAGGTGCCGCCGCGCTCGCGCTTGCGCTTGGTCTGCACGAGCACGGCCACTAGGACCATGACGAAGACAAGCAACAGGCAGATGGGGATAACGTACTGGTAGGCGCTGCTGCTGCCGCCGGCCGGCACTGAATCCTGTACGCCCGAACTCTTCACCTGATAGATGGGTAACGACGACGACAGGCTCTTGCTGACAGCTTTGGCGCCCAGGAAGTTGGCCGCCTGCACCGTGTCAGCAAAGCAGCGGCCACCTTCGGAGCGCGCGCAGTTGCGATTGTCGATGCGCACGTGCACGATGATGCCCCTGTTGACAAACCTGTCAAGCACTGGCTGGCGGCCATCGATCCGCAGCTGCCGCTTCGGTTTCCAGTTGTCGACCATGGGCTGGCCGTGCTCGTCGCGCCGGATCACCACATTGGTGCGCAGCTCACGGCCCACCTCTTGCAGGAACGGCACAGTGTTGCTCAGGAACTCACGCCGCTCCATCAGCACGATGATGCCCAGGTCGCCAAGTGCGTGCACAGGCGGCCCCTGCTCGCAGTCGAGGCCGTCCCAGTTGCAGCCCTCCGTGTTGCAGGTGGGGTCGCACACGCCGTCCGCGTACTTGTTGCGGCAGTAGTAGTCGTGCAGGGGGTTGCACTCCTGCACGTCGGACTGGCAGTCGCGGCCGTCGAACAGACAGTCGGCGTTGTTGCACTCGGCGTCGCACTTGCGGTCGTGGAACACGTCCCAGCAGCTGACTGACGCCGTGCAGTTCTGCCACGGGTTTGTGCCCAGCGAGCAGTCGCCGTCGTCGAACTGGCACGCGTACGTGTTGCACTCCTGGTCGCACTCGCGGTCGCCGGCGCGCGCCGCGCAGTTGTGGCGGCGGCACCGCTCGCGCTCGGCGCTCAGGTCGATCGGCTCGCCGGAGGCGGCCTTCGGCGCGAAGATGCCGCCCGGCGACGTCGGGTCGTACACCTCGCAGCGTTCGCCGGTCCACGTGGGCGTGCAGTCGCACTCGAAGCGGCCGGCGCGGTCCAGACACACGCCGCCCTGTTGGCACGGGTTCGGCTTGCACTCGTCGTGCACGTCGCGCTCGCAGTTCTTGCCGGACGTACCCGCTGGACACGTGCACTCGTAGCCGCGCGCGTACGGCCGACAGGTGGCGCCGTTGCGGCACGGCCGCCGGTCGCAGTCGGTCACCTCGTGCTCGCAGTTGTCGCCGCGGAAGCCGTCCGAGCAGTGGCACACGTGTCCGTCGCCGCGACTGCTGCACTCACCGCCGTTCAGACACGGGTTGCGGCTGCAGAAGTCCACCTTCACCTCGCAGTGGCGGCCGCGGAAGCCTGGATGGCACGTGCACATGTAGTTGTTGATGAGCTGCACGCAGTCCTTGGTGCCGACCGAGTCGCACGGGTTCGACAGGCACTCGTCCACGTCCTGCTCGCAGCGCACGCTGCCGTAGCCGGGCGGACAGTGGCAGATGAACATGTTGACGCCGTCCTCGCACGAGCCGCCGTTTATGCAAGGGTTCGACCTGCACTCATCCACGTCGCTCAGGCAATGCGCGTCGTAGTAGCCGCGCGGGCAGATGCAGCGGAAGCCGTTCACCAAGTCGACGCAGGTGCCGCTGTTGGCGCACGGGTTGAAGCGACACTCGTCGATGTTGATGTCGCAGTGGCGGCCGCGAAAGCCGGGCGCGCACTGGCACGCGTACGTGTTGATCTTGTCGATGCAGGTGGCGCCGTTATTGCACGGGTGGGCCAGACACTCGTCGATGTTGTGCTGGCAGTTGACGCCGTACGTGCCAGGCTGGCAGCGGCACTGGTAGCCGTTCACCAGGTCCTCGCATGTGCCGCCGTGTTCGCACGGCGCGCTCTCGCACTCGTTGATCTGCGACTCGCACAGCTGGCCCCGGTAGCCGGGGTGGCACTCGCACGAGTACGTGTTGATGCCGTCGACGCAATCGCCGTTGTGGCACGGCTGGCCCTGGCAGTCGTCCACATCGGTCTGACACTCGGTGCCGCTGAAGCCGGGCGGACACTGGCACGTGTAGCCGTTGACGGCGTCCCGACACACGCCGCCGTTTGCGCACGGGCTGCGCAAACGGTTCTGCGTCGAGCACTCGTCGATGTTGATGTCGCAGTGGCGGCCGCGAAAGCCGGGCGCGCACTGGCACGCGTACGTGTTGATCTTGTCGATGCAGGTGGCGCCGTTATTGCACGGGTTGGCCAGACACTCGTCGATGTTGTGCTGGCAGTTGACGCCGTACGTGCCAGGCTGGCAGCGGCACTGGTAGCCGTTCACCAGGTCCTCGCATGTGCCGCCGTGTTCGCACGGCGCGCTCTCGCACTCGTTGATCTGCGACTCGCACAGCTGGCCCCGGTAGCCGGGGTGGCACTCGCACGAGTACGTGTTGATGCCGTCGACGCAATCGCCGTTGTGGCACGGCTGGCCCTGGCAGTCGTCCACATCGGTCTGACACTCGGTGCCGCTGAAGCCGGGCGGACACTGGCACGTGTAGCCGTTGACGGCGTCCCGACACACGCCGCCGTTTGCGCACGGGCTGCGCAAACGGTTCTGCGTCGAGCACTCGTCGATGTTGGACGCGCACCGCTTGTCAGTGAAGCCGTACGGACAGCGGCAGTCGTAGGCGTTCACCAGGTCGATGCAGATGCCGTTGTTGAAGCACGGCTCGTCTTCGCACTCGTCGATGTCCGCCTCGCAGTGGCGACCCGTGTAGCCTGCCGCAGGAGGGCAGGTCAGACACGAGTCAAGGGTGAGTCACACGGAGCCTGGTCAGGCCTCTGGCCGGCCAGGGATGTCACAGAGATGACCTTTTTTTCGACAGGTCAGCAATAGCATGAACAAGCCAAGTGGGGCTTGTGCAGGAGTCGTGTCGGAGGGCCAAGGGAAGCAGTGTATAGGAGATGGGCCACAGGGAAGCAGAGTCAAGGGAAGGAGACATAAATAAAAGAGTCATAAATTCAAGGGGAAGGGGGTTCGATTGGTCCCTCCATTGATTTATACAACAATCAGGGCCAAGGGACACCAAGTAAAATCGAGTGTGAAACTCCTTGAGCCCGTGATCATCTCCACACAGATTTCTAATCAGAATGTCTCATTCTGATCCGGGATGTAACTGCGACAGGACTCGGAGACAGCTTTTGAAGATCTTTAGGGCGATAACAGGGCACAATGAGCAGGTTTTGCTGCAGAACGACTTAGACGAGCTTGTGAAGTGGTCCGAAAAATGGCAAATGAAGTTTAATTTGTATAAGTGCAAAGTCATGCATGTAGGTAGGCAGCATATGAAGGTGCCATAGTTGATGTATGGCCAAGTACTATCTGTGACTCAGCAGGAGAAGGACTTAGGTGTTATTTTGAACACAAAATTGGAGGCATCAGAACAGACCAAAGAAAGCCAGGAAGAAGGCACTAAGAATGCTTGGGGCGATACAGAGGAATGTGTCATACAAAAGTGAGGAGGTCATCAGGAAGCTTTACTGTGCATATGTCAGGCCACATTTAGAATACTGTGTTCAAGCTTGGTCCCCTAGTTATGAGAAAGATTGTTGGCTTTTAGAGAGAGTACAAAAGAGCGCAACAAAAATGGTTAATGGTATAGGCAACCTGGCATATAAGGAAAGATTGAAGAAATTGAATATGTTTTCACTTAGATATAGAAGGCTGAGAGGAGATCTCATCGAGGTTTTTAAATTTGTTCATGGTCAGGAACCGGGATATCTCAGGGAAATGTTTGAATTTAGCAGAAATGATGCAATTAGAGGTCATCAATTCAAAATTAAAGTTAATCACAGCAGGACAAGGTTAAGACAGTCTTTCTTCACCAACAGGGTAGTAGAACACTGGAACCAGCTGCCAGGAACAATTGTCAGTAGCAACATACTGAACATCTTTAAAAACGGCATAGACAATCATTATAAGAATAGGGGGCTTGTTTTTCTGTATTCCAGGGAGGGTTGATTGACAGATTTGGTGGGCAACTGGTTCAGTGTACAAAGTGCAACCAAGAAAGGCCCTTGTGGCTCATAGTTGCACTGATCTTTTATGTCTTTATGTCTTTTATGTGCCACGCGCCGCACGTGGTCTCCATTCCGCCACTACCTGTACGGCCCACCACTGTCGGCGGCTGGGGTCAGTGGATGTGCCACGCGCCACATGTGGTCTCCATTCCGCCACTACCTGTACGGCCCACCACTGTCGGCGGCTGGGGTCAGTGGATGTGCCACGCGCCACATGTGGTCTCCATTCCGCCACTACCTGTACGGCCCACCACTGTCGGCGGCTGGGGTCAGCGGATGTGCCACGCGCCACATGTGGTCTCCATTCCGCCACTACCTGTACGGCCCACCACTGTCGGCGGCTGGGGTCAGTGGATGTGCCACGCGCCGCACGTGGTCTCCATTCCGCCACTACCTGTACGGCCCACCACTGTCGGCGGCTGGGGTCAGTGGATGTGCCACGCGCCGCACGTGGTCTCCATTCCGCCACTACCTGTACGGTCCACCACTGTCGGCGGCTGGGGCCAGTGGATGTGCCACGCGCCACATGTGGTCTCCATTCCGCCACTACCTGTACGGCCCACCACTGTCGGCGGCTGGGGCCAGTGGATGTGCCACGCGCCACATGTGGTCTCCATTCCGCCACTACCTGTACGGCCCACCACTGTCGGCGGCTGGGGCCAGTGGATGTGCCACGCGCCACACGTGGTCTCCATTCCGCCACTACCTGTACGGCCCACCACTGTCGGCGGCTGGGGCCAGTGGATGTGCCACGCGCCACACGTGGTCTCCATTCCGCCACTACCTGTACGGCCCACCACTGTCGGCGGCTGGGGTCAGTGGATGTGCCACGCGCCACATGTGGTCTCCATTCCGCCACTACCTGTACGGCCCACCACTGTCGGCGGCTGGGGTCAGTGGATGTGCCACGCGCCGCATGTGGTCTCCATTCCGCCACTACCTGTACGGCCCACCACTGTCGGCGGCTGGGGTCAGTGGATGTGCCACGCGCCACATGTGGCCTCCATTCCGCCACTACCTGTACGGCCCACCACTGTCGGCGGCTGGGGCCAGTGGATGTGCCACGCGCCGAGCCGCATGTGGTCTCCATTCCGCCACTACCTGTACGGCCCACCACTGTCGGCGGCTGGGGTCAGCGGATGTGCCACGCGCCACACGTGGTCTCCATTCCGCCACTACCTGTACGGCCCACCACTGTCGGCGGCTGGGGTCAGTGGATGTGCCACGCGCCACATGTGGCCTCCATTCCGCCACTACCTGTACGGCCCACCACTGTCGGCGGCTGGGGTCAGTGGATGTGCCACGCGCCGCATGTGGCCTCCATTCCGCCACTACCTGTACGGCCCACCACTGTCGGCGGCTGGGGCCAGTGGATGTGCCACGCGCCGCATGTGGTCTCCATTCCGCCACTACCTGTACGGCCCACCACTGTCGGCGGCTGGGGTCAGTGGATGTGCCACGCGCCACATGTGGTCTCCATTCCGCCACTACCTGTACGGCCCACCACTGTCGGCGGCTGGGGTCAGTGGATGTGCCACGCGCCACATGTGGTCTCCATTCCGCCACTACCTGTACGGCCCACCACTGTCGGCGGCTGGGGCCAGCGGATGTGCCACGCGCCACATGTGGCCTCCATTCCGCTACTACCTGTACGGCCCACCACTGTCGGCGGCTGGGGTCAGTGGATGTGCCACGCGCCACATGTGGCCTCCATTCCGCCACTACCTGTACGGCCCACCACTGTCGGCGGCTGGGGTCAGTGGATGTGCCACGCGCCACATGTGGCCTCCATTCCGCCACTACCTGTACGGCCCACCACTGTCGGCGGCTGGGGTCAGTGGATGTGCCACGCGCCACATGTGGCCTCCATTCCGCTACTACCTGTACGGCCCACCACTGTCGGCGGCTGGGGCCAGCGGATGTGCCACGCGCCACATGTGGCCTCCATTCCGCTACTACCTGTACGGCCCACCACTGTCGGCGACTGGGGTCAGTGGATGTGCCACGCGCCACACGTGGTCTCCATTCCGCCACTACCTGTACGGCCCACCACTGTCGGCGGCTGGGGTCAGTGGATGTGCCACGCGCCACATGTGGTCTCCATTCCGCCACTACCTGTACGGCCCACCACTGTCGGCGGCTGGGGCCAGTGGATGTGCCACGCGCCACATGTGGTCTCCATTCCGCCACTACCTGTACGGTCCACCACTGTCGGCGGCTGGGGCCAGTGGATGTGCCACGCGCCACATGTGGTCTCCATTCTTTTTTTACGAGGCTTTGCGAAAGAAATTATGTTGATTCACAAATGCAAGCCCACCATCATGATACACGTCCATTTGTGCACGTGACTATACATCACATAGCATTTCGAGTCGTTTGGAAGCACAGCTTATTCACGCCATATAGAGGTCGAAGTTAACAAAACTCAACCACTCGTTGGAAGTGAAAATGTATGGGGCCATATGATCATTACGGTCGGTGCGCCTTAACGCCGAAATAAACCAAAAAGGAAACGAAAACCCGTCAGAAAATTTCGCAATTCGATCAAATATTCCCACCAGCAATTCACCGACAGGTCTGAACAATGGCAGCTGCACCAGGTAATGCTCACACCAGACATTTCACGAGGCCTGGCAGGACGCGTCTCCCCTTCGCTGCCGTGGCGTCGCCCATGGCTATATACCAAGGTGTAACTTAGGACAGGGACGCAATCCTATATCTGTCACGAGCGGGCGCCAATGGCGACGAGCCCAGAGTCGTGCTTCCAACGTACCTGGCGCCCGTGAAGCCCTTGGTGCACCTGCACTTGAACGATCCGGGAGTGTTGACGCAGACGCCGTTATGTTCGCACGGCGAACCTGCCGACGGAAACACACTTGATCACAGAGCAAAAACAAAAAACAGCATCGGAGTGCTTCCAGACAAGTCGAGATCCGCCAGTCGGCATTGGCATGCAGGCGCTTTGCCGCTGGAGATAAACATTATGCGACTATCAACACGCCAAAGATGCACGTAGTGAGCGTCACACTTCTATATTTACATTGTGAAATTGAAACATCAAACAAGGTGGAAAGGCGTGGGCTAACTCACGCCAAGCATTGGAACAATTCGGACGCTCTTGAAGTAATAACTGTTTCTGTTGCAACTTGCATTCGAATGTACGACGAGTGAAAATCCAAGCACAAATATTTCCGTTATACAGACAAGTGCTGTGGCCAAGGGCGTCGCCACCGGGGGGCAGGGGGGCAGTCGCCCCCCCCTGCCGTCAAACAGGGGGCGCCGCCCCCCCTGAAATTTGAGGAGTCCCCTATCCGGAAATGCACAGGAAAAAAGTGAGCAATGAGGCCGACGAGACACGAGAGGAGGCCTCCAAGACGTGAGAGGAGGACCCTAATTTGAAGAAGGAGTCACCTAGGAGAGGATAGGAGGCCCCAGAAATCACGAGAGTGCCAACAATTAGCACGGAGGCCCCTAGGAATGCAAAGGATGCCCCCAGGATTGCAAAGGAGGCCTCCAGGATTACAAAGGAGGCCCACAGGATTGCAAAGGAGGCCCCCAGGATTGCAAAGGAGGCCTCCATGATTACAAAGGAGGGCCCATGATTGAAAATGAGGCCCCCAAGATTGCAAAGGAGGACCCCAGGATTGCAAAGGAGGACCCCAGGTTTGCAAAGGAGGACTCCAGGATTGGAAAGAAGACCCCCAGGAATGCAAAGGAGGCCCTCACGATTGCAAAGGAGGCCTCCAGAATTGCAAAGGAGGCCCTCACGATCGCAAAGGAGGCCTCCAGGATTGCAAAGGAGGCCCCCAGGATTGCAAAGGAGGCCCCAAGATTGCAAAGGAGGCCCCAGGATTGCAAAAGAGGCTCCCAGGATTGCAAAGGAGACCACCAGGATTTCAAAGGAGGACTCCATGATTGCAAAGGAGGCCCCAGGATTGCAAAGGAGGCCCCAGGATTACAAAGGAGGCCACCAGGATTACAAAGGAGGACTCCAGGATTGCAAAGGAGGCCCCCGGGAATGCAAAGGAGGCCCCCAGGATTGCAAAGGAGGCCCCAGGATTGCAAAGTAGGCCACCAGGATTACAAAGGAGGACTCCATGATTGCAAAGGAGGCCCCCGGGAATGCAAAGGAGGCCCCAGGATTGCAAAGGAGGTCCCAGGATTGCAAGTAGGCCCCCAGGATTGCAAAGAAGGCCCCCAGGATTGCAAAGGAGGCCTCCAGGATTACAAAGGAGGCCCCCAGGATTACAAAGGAGGCCCCCATGATTGAAAATGGGGCCCCATGATTGCAAAGGAGGCCCCAGGATTGCAAAGGAGGCCCCCGGATTGCAAAGGATGCCCCAGGATTGCAAAGGAGACCCCCAGGATTGCAAAAGGAAGCCTCCAGGATTGCAAATGAGGCCCCAGGATTGCACAGGAGGCCCCTAGGATTGTAAAGGAGGCCCTCAGAATTGCGAAGGAAGCCCACAGGATTGTAAAGGAGGCCCCGAGGATTGCAAAGGAGACCCCCATGATTGCAAAGGAGGCCCCCATGATTACAAAGGAGGCCCCCAGGATTGCAAAGGAGGCCCTCAGGATTGCAAAGGAGGCTCCCAGGATTGCAAAGGAGGCCCCAATACGGGAAGGGAGACCTCAGAAAATGAGAGAAGGCCCTAAGACGGAAGAGAAACCAGTGGATATGAGATGAGGTTTCGGAGACGTAAAAGCAGTCCCCGAAACGGGTAAGGTTCCATCAAGATAGAAAAGGATAATCCAGAAAAGTGGCAGGAAGCACCTAATTCGGAAGAGGACGATATAAGATTGGAAAGAGACCCTATGATGCACGAGGAAGCCCCTAAAATAGGAGAGAATGGCCATTAGATAAGAGGGATGGCTCCCAGGCGAGAAAGAAGGCTTCAAGACGGGCAAGAAGGTCCCCAGGAAATGACAAGGTAACTGAGATAGGAAAGGTTGCGTGTAATTTGGAAGAGGAGCCACCTAAGAGAGAACAGGAGTCCACCAGGAGATAAGAGGCCAACCTTAAAATGGGAAAAGATAGAATCAAAACGCGGAACAGGAGGCCCCGAAGACGTGAGAGAAGGCCCCTAATTTGAAAAAGAAAGCCTCAAAAAGAAAAAAGGAGGTCCGTGCCGGACTCGAGAGGAATCCCTCGAGATGGAGTAGGAGGTCTCCAGGGCCGAATGAGGCCCCGACGACCGGAAGGAATTCCCAGGAAATGAGAGAAGGCCCTTAAAATGGGAGTGGTAGGTAGCAGGTATGGAAGGAGGCGAGGTTTCCAAAATTGAAGATCCCCTCAAGACGGGAATAAAGCTTTGCGAGGACAAAGGAGGAGGCCCACGAGGCGTGGCAGGAGGCTCCTAATTTGACAGAGGATGCCCCTGGAACATGAGAGGAAGTCCCATGCCATGTTAAAGGGGCCCCAGGATGTGGGAGGAGGTCCTCCAAAACGGGAGAGCAGGACCATTGAATATGGAGGAGGGTAGGACGGACGAGAAGACGTCCAAAACCGGTAAAGAAGCTCCAGGAAATGAGACGAGACCCCTAAGACGCGAGAGGAGGTCTATGATTTTCTAGAAGCGTCTGAAATGGCAGGAGTCGTGCCGGGGTACTTGAAAATCACGACATGGGCCCAAAAAGATCCGGCCGGGGCCCCTGAAAATCTCGCTGAGCCTATGGGTACCAAAGATTCACGCCCGGATCATGAAAATCACGCTAGGGGCACGATAAGTCGTACCGTTCCCCAACAGTATCATTTGGACATAAATGAAGCCGGGACAACGAAAAACAATCCGGACCTGGATAATCACTCTGGGCCCCAACAATGACACCAAAAGCATCCAAAACGTATTGGACACCCACAAAGTGTCGAGGTCGCTAAAACTCGCGCTAGGGATCCAAGCAAATGACGTCGGGACACAAAAGATTACATTGGACTAAAAGAGTCGCGTCGCAGCCTTCGAAAATCTCACTGGGGACCAAAAAAGTCGCGCCTGGACCCCAAAGGTTGCTGCTGCCAAAAAAATAAATCATCAACCGGAATGTCACTCTGCGCCCAAAAAAAATCGGGTCAAAGTCCCCGCAAAACCCGTTGGGCACTGGAAAAAAACGTGTCAGGGCACCAAAAAAAATCGCACCTGGAGACCGAGGAATCGTACCAGGACCCAAAATATCACACAAGGACCTATATAAAAAATAGAACTCTTTCAGTGGCCGCAGTGACATAACAAAGGGGCAAATGGCCCCTCCCTCCTAAGAGGGATATGCTCCCAAGAATCGAGCCGAGGCCCCCAAAAGTCGCGCTGGGACCACAAAAATTCGCGTCGGTCCACCAGAATTCGCGTAGGGGCTCAAAGTAAATACGTCGGGCCCCAGAAAACTCGCTCCGAGGCACGAAAATCTGCAACAGGAACCGCCAAGATCGCATTGGGGTCACAGCTAAGTACAACGCGCCCCGCAAACTCGAACCGGTCCCACCAAATTTCGCGCTCGGACCCACAATTCGGTAGTACCAAAAATTTCGCGCTCGGACCCACAATTCGGTAGTACCAAAAATTTCGCGCTCGGACCCATCGGTAGTACCAAAAATTTGGTCTGGGCATCAAAAATTAACGTCGGGCTGCCAACAATTGTCGTCTATGGCCCCACATAGGCACCGTGTGACCCCCAAAGTCCCATTGGTATCCGAAAAATAAAGCCGGAGCCCTCCAAAATCAGGAGGGATTGCAAAAAAAAGTCCGGGTCAGGACAATGGTTCTGGAGCACCGAACATGTCATCAGATGCCTTGACAAATCGCGTACGGCATCGAAAAACATACCGGAGCTCGAAGAAAATCGAGGTGAGATACAAAAACATGGCACCAGGGACTCGAAAAATCAGGGCGGGATTCGGAAGTTAAAGAAAATTCAGAAGAGATCCACAAAAATCGCGTTGAGCCCAGATAACTGGCGTTGGGTCCCGGAACCACGCGCCTGGGCGCGATAAGTCGCGCTGGGACCCAGAAAAATCGCACCGAAACCTCAAAATCGTACTGGGGCCCCACAAATGTGCGTCAGAAGCCCCAAATAAACACAGCGGGACCCTAAGAGCACAACGGGGACCGAAAATGCGACTGGCCCTTCAAAGCGCAGTCTCGTAAAAAGCGGCATGGTCCGAAAACATGCGTTGTAGCCATAACTACATATATATACCGGGAACACTAAAAAAACAAAAAACAAAAACACCGGAAGCTCTCAAGGCACATAGGGGCCATATGACCGCACAAGGGCCTGAAAAGAGGCTGGGGCCGCAAAAAGCAACATGATCCCAAAACGAACAAAAATACCGGGCACTAAGTAAACACATCGAGATCTTTGAAAGCGCCCCGACAACTAAAAAAAAATATTCGGTGCGCAAAAAAGCAACAAAACCCTAAAACGAGCAGGGGTTTCGAAAATGCGTTGGACCTCTAACAAAAATGAATTGGAGCCTTAGGACACATCCGTAGACGAAGAAATACGAAACGGGTCCAAAGAAGTACACTCAGGCAGGGCTTCGGTTCGGTAGCCAACCTGGAAGCATGTTTAATCAAAGATATGAGGTGCATCAAAGCTCAGCGGGTATCCGCATTTCTTCACCATAAAATATGGTAAGAAGGGAACTAATGATCGAATTTAATTAATCAGATTTTCGCAGCGAACGCCCATACGAAGCATTTTATCACGTCAGATATGGCGCAAGTCTATCATGTGGCAGCAATTAACAAAGCGTAGGAGGCCCAGCAGAATCCGTAGCATCGCACGAAGTGTGGCGAATGCGCCGAATGCGCAAGATGGGTGTGCACGTGCACTAACGTTGGCGTCGTGGCGACCGGGCACTATGAACTGGAATGTCTGAAATTGGAAAATTTTACATTTTAAAGTGATTTGTGCAGGTGTAATTTCAGCAGTGCGAGGTGACTTGTCAAGGAATACCAAAAGAATACATTTGAACAGGTTGTGGGAGCTAGGGTTGAAAACCGACGAATCAGAAACGATAGTGATAGATTAGGCCCCTCCACAGGATAATTCAGTTGATCACTAATTATTTTATTGAAAAAGTTCCACTTTGACAAAATAGTGGTCGAAATCGGAAGACATATTCAGACATATTCCAAATATTCCAAATTTAAAGACATATTCCAACTACTATATTCAGTAGTTGGACCCCCTCCAAATACGTTTGCCCTCTCCCCTTCACGCAAATATGGGTGCGGCACTGGTCTCCCAATAATTTTCAGAACTTACGCCCATGGAGCAAAGCCAACATTGCGGGGGTAAATTCCCCCTCACAAGCATACAAAAACAACACCGATGCCCCATATTAAATGGGAGGAATGATGTTTTAAAATGTATTTTCTTCCTACAAAGTTGTCTTCTGTGATTGCAGCCTGCATGATTGGAGCTTCCCAGCTTCAGTACCTTCTCAACGACATAATTTACAAAACGGTACAGCACAGCGATAACCATGGGCGTGACGGCGTGGAATTCGAAGGTTTTGCATTATTTATGCATTGTCATTGTTACATTGTTGCATTGCCATTGATGCATGGTTGTTCAATGCTTGTTCTTGCCGTGAATTTATTCGCGGAGTATTTATTGGTTTAGCTTCTGTGCCAAGTGCCTTGCAGCCAGCACCAAATGTTATGAGAAAAAAAAAATCCCTAAGATGACGATCAGAAAACCAATTCAATGCACTTCTCGTTGTCACCTTCGTGAAATTGTTGTCCTGGGACTGAGAAATGATCGTTTAAGTTTGTTTATGAGATCAAGCTGGTGGGAATGACTAACAGTAGTGATGAACCTAGCTATATTCAGTTAAACTTGGTGAACAAAGAAGTGGGTTGATCAATGGGAGATATCTTTAAGATATGCTCAGCACAAGCCCCACCAGCTCGCTACAATCTAGAGGCCAGCGGGAAGATTCTTCTCGTCGATAAAGCATACAGATATTGGTTTGTTTTGGCACTGACGTATTTATCTACATTGGCTTATTTATACCCTGGTATGGCTCGGTTCTCAGCGAAAAAAAAAAGATTCTTGCTATTGCGCTTTGCGTAAATTATATACCATGCCAAGAACAAACAAGACATCAATATGAAATCATGCTCCCATTCGGGAACCATACTAAGAGCCTAAAAAGCAAGAGGAGGCCCTAACACAGTGGAGGCCCCTTTTAGGGGAGCAGGAGGCCCCCTGTCAACATTGCCCCCCTCCCCCTGGAAGAATTTCGTGGCGACGCCACTGGCTGTGGCCAATGGACAAGTGACGGAAGCTCCAACTGTTTGTCGCCAGCAGGCATCCAAGCGATTGCAGGCACACTGAAGTCGCTGCATGCAATACACCATGCAAAACTACACGCAGATACCATGCATCCAATGTAGGAAACGACAGGCTGCTACATCAGTGGCACTAAATTAAACAAAAACAATAAAGCTTTTTCCCCAAGACAGGACAGGACTTCGCACAAGCCACTGCGTGCTCCCGGCGGCAACCACCACCGACGTCAGTATCACCACCGACATCATTTCAACCACCAGTAACACGTTAGTCAAATCATCACTGACGTCAGTCCAGCCACCACCGACATCAGTCCAACCACCACCATCGCATGTCCAACCACCACCGACACAGGTCAAGAAAACGTCTTTTTATCATTCAAAAATTATACTCTCAGAATAACCCTTAGATATGTGTACCCTGAAAAGAGCTATTTACTGACTGGATGTTATATCTAGCAAATTAGTAGCAGTACAGTATTGATGCTATAACCTAAAGGATGTCTACTTGCCGTGCTAATCGAATTAATTTTAACGTGAGAAAAAAATATATTTTCCTCAATTATTTCACCAACAATTTATACCTCCACCACAGGCGTCGAATCCAAAACTCCAGGCCTGCTGTCTACATTAGTCCAACTCCCACCGACATCCACGTACGCTGCCGGAGCGGCTACCATACACCACCAACTGGCAAAGGTCACCTTGCCACATTCTCAGCAACTGGAGCTCAATAAGGTGATTTGTGAGGAAATCAGTAGAAACTTTCAGAGGAAATGCCTTGTTCTTGGTGACTTTAATCTGAAAGGATATGAAAATGTTGGTGTTGGCTCCCCATCATGTAAACTGTTTAGGAAATGCCTTGAAGAGGACTTGTTCTTACACCAGTTTGTAACGGAACCAACCAGGCAGGGCTCATTCTTGGACCTTGTCTTCTCAGATTTAAGTGATTTAGTTCAAGACTTGACTGTAGGAGAAACTCTGGGAAGAAGTCACCATAACATAGTGAGATTTAAGGTACAAATAGCAGGGACAATCAAGGATAACTTGGCAAAGATTCCAAATTTTAACAGGGCAGACTTTGACTTAATGAGAGAGGCTTTAAGTGCCATCAAATGGGAAGAAGATTGTTTTTATTTAAATGCCTGTGAAATGTGGGAAAAGTTCAAATCTTACTTGAGGGAAATTCAGATTAGACATGTCCCCCAAAAGCAAAGGCGCAAAGAGAAGGGTAGGAAAGCCAGCATGGCTTACACCAGATTTGATGAGATCAATTAAGGCTAAGAAAGATGCATTTAGAGTATTTAAGGAAGCTTCAAATATCGTAAATCTAAGGTCGTATAAAAATATAGAGATGCTGTGAAGCAGAAAATCAGAGCAGCAAAGCGGGCAAAAGAATTGGATTTGGCTAGGAACTGTAATGGGGACAGTAAAAAGTTCTTTAGTTTCTACAAGCTAAGTAAAGTTTCAAGCACAATTGGTCCACTGGAAGTAAATGGGACCATATTGAGTGAGGATGGTGAGATGGTTGAGGAGCTGAGCAAGCAGTTTAAATCAGTGTTTACAGTGGAGGATGTGACTAATCTGCCAACCGTGAACCACAGTTCAGTGACAGGTGATCAGATACACGATGTTGATTTAATTGATAGTGATGTTGTTTTCAATTATATCAGAAAAATAAAGCCAAACAAGGCAGCAGGACCTGATGGAATTTATGCTAGGGTATTGCGGGAAGCTGAAAAGGAAGTGGCAATTCCACTTAGTATAATATTTTGTAGATCAGTTTCACAAAATGAAATTCCAACAGATTGGAAAAGGGCAAATGTAGTTCCTATTTTCAAGAAAGGAGAAAGACGGAAAGTTGAAAACTATATGCCAGTAAGCCTCACATCCCTAGTCTGCAAAATACTCGAATCAATTATCAAGGATAGAATAGTTAGTTTTCTGGAAGGAAACAGATTGATTCAAGATACTCAACATGGGTTTAGAAAAGGGCGATCGTGTCTCACAAATCTCTTGGACTTTTTGAATTTTGCTACAGAACAATTTGATCAGGGAAATCAGGTTGATGTAGCATATCTTGACTTTAGTAAGGCCTTTGACGAGGTACCCCATAAACGGTTAATGATGCAGCTTCAGGTCCATGGTATTGCAGGTAGCATCCTAAAATGGATAGAGTTGTGGTTTTCAGATAGACAGCAGAGAGTGATGCTAAATGGTACAAAGTCATCATGGCAAAATGTTCTTAGTGGAGTCCCCCAGGGGTCAGTACTGGGACCACTATTGTTCACTATGTTTGTAAATAACATTGAAAGTGGCCTAAGCAGTAAGGTTTTGAAATTTGCAGATGATTTGAAGATCTTTAGGGCAATAACAGGGCACAATGAGCAGGTTTTGCTGCAGAAAGACTTAGACGAGCCAGTGAAGTGGTCCGAAAAATGGCAAATGAAGTTTAATTTTGATAAGTGCAAAGTCATGCATGTAGGTAGGCAGCATATGAAGGCTCCATACTTGATGGGTGGCCAAGTACTATCTGTGACTCAGCAGGAGAAGGACTTAGGTGTTATTTTGAACACAAAATTGTGGGCATCAGAACAGACCAAAGAAGCCAGGAAGAAGGCACTAAGAATGCTTGGGGCAATACAGAGGAATGTGTCATACAAAAGTGAGGAGGTCATCAGGAAGCTTTACTGTGCATATGTCAGGCCACATTTGGAATACTGTGTCCAAGCTTGGTCCCCTAGTTATGAGAAAGATTGTTGGCTTTTAGAGAGAGTACAAAAGAGGGTAACAAAAATGGTTAATGGTATAGGCAACCTGGCATATGAGGAAAGATTGAAGAAATTGAATATGTTTTCACTTAGATATAGAAGGCTGAGAGGAGATCTCATCGAGGTTTTTAAATTTGTTCATGGTCAGGAACAGGGATATCTCAGGGAAATGTTTGAATTTAACAGAAATGATGCAATTAGAGGTCATCAATTCAAAATTAAAGTTAATCACAGCAGGACAAGGTTAAGACAGTCTTTCTTCACCAACAGGGTAGTAGAACACTGGAACCAGCTGCCAGGAACCATTGTCAGTAGCAACACAATGAACATCATTAAAAACGGCATAGACAATCATTATAAGAATAGGGGGCTTGTTTTTCTGTATTCCAGGGAGGGTTGATCGACAGGGAGGAGTTGGGAGTTGGGAGGAGTTTGTAGTTGTTGAGTGTGTTATGCAATAGCAAGTGAGTCTCTTATTAAGTCTAAACGCTTTATAACTTGAAATAGGGTGTACCTAGCAGTGGATTCAGCACCTTCCTTCGGGATGTGATACTGATGAGATTGTCTATGGTAGCACAATGGGTATGATGGGAGGAGTTTATAATTGTTGAGTGTGTTATGCAATAGCAAGTGAGTCTCTTATTAAGTCTAAACGCTTTATAACTTTATATAGGGTGTACCTAGCAGTGAATTCAGCACCTTCTTTCCGGATGTGATACTGATGAGATTGTCTATGGTAGCACAATGGGTATGATGGGAGGAGCTTGTAATTGTTGAGGGTGTTATGCAATAGCAAGTGATGGTGCTAGATAGGCTGGGATATATAGCTTCCTAGGAACTTGGGATAAGGGATTGATTGGGGTGAGAGTATGTACATTTCTAGTACCTTTTCTAGATAGGCTTAACCCAGATGGGCCCCGGTGGCTCTTATTAAGCCTTAATACTTTATGACTTTATGACTCCTGACGAGCACCACCAACGCCGACCCTCCCCAGTGTTCGTACCGGTCGCCGGACACCAGTCGTACCTTCTTCGCACTCGTTGAGGTCCTTGGAGCAGTCGATCCCCCAGTAGCCCCTCTCGCAGTGGCACTTGTAGGTGCCGTTGATGGGCGAAGTGTAGCACTTGGCGCCCGCGTAGCACGGGTTGGACGCGCAGTCATCATTCAGGTCACACAGCAGACCTGCGGCAGTGTGACGTCAGTGTGACACAGCAGACCTGCGGCAGTGTGACGTCAGTGTGACACAGCAGACCTGCGGCAGTGTGACGCCAGTGTGACACAGCAGACCTGCGGCAGTGTGACGCCAGTGTCACACAGCAGACCTGCGGCAGTGTGACGCCAGTGCCACACAGCAGACTGCGGCAGTGTGACGCCAGTGTGACACAGCAGACCTGCGGCAGTGTGACGCCAGTGTGACACAGCAGACCCGCGGCAGTGTGACACAGTAGACCTGCGGCAGTGTGACGCCAGTGTGACACAGCAGACCTGCGGCAGTGTGACGTCAGTGTGACACAGCAGACCTGCGGCAGTGTGACGCCAGTGTCACACAGCAGACCTGCGGCAGTGTGACGCCAGTGTGACACAGCAGACCTGCGGCAGTGTGACGCCAGTGTGACACAGCAGACCTGCGGCAGTGTGACGCCAGTGTGACACGGCAGACCTGCGGCAGTGTGACGTCAGTGTGACACAGCAGACCTGCGGCAGTGTGACGTCAGTGTGACACAGCAGACCTGCGGCAGTGTGACGCCAGTGTGACACAGCAGACCTGCGGCAGTGTGACGCCAGTGTGACACAGCAGACCTGCGGCAGTGTGACGCCAGTGTCACACAGCAGACCTGCGGCAGTGTGACGCCAGTGTGACACAGCAGACCTGCGGCAGTGTGACGCCAGTGTCACACAGCAGACCTGCGGCAGTGTGACGCCAGTGTGACACAGCAGACCCGCGGCAGTGTGACGCCAGTGTGACACAGCAGACCTGCGGCAGTGTGACGCCAGTGTGACACAGCAGACCTGCGGCAGTGTGACGCCAGTGTGACACAGCAGACCTGCGGCAGTGTGACGCCAGTGTGACACAGCAGACCTGCGGCAGTGTGACGCCAGTGTGACACAGCAGACCTGCGGCAGTGTGACGCCAGTGTGACACAGCAGACCTGCGGCAGTGTGACACAGCAGACCTGCGGCAGTGTGACGCCAGTGTGACACAGCAGACCTGCGGCAGTGCGACGCCAGTGTCACACAGCAGACCTGCGGCAGTGTGACGCCAGTGCGACACGGCAGACCCGCGGCAGTGTGACACAGTAGACCTGCGGCAGTGTGACGCCAGTGTGACACAGCAGACCTGCGACAGTGTGACGCCAGTACCACACAGCAGACCTGCGGCAGTGTGACGCCGGTGTCACACAGCAGACCTGCGGCAGTGTGACGCCAGTGTGACACAGCAGACCTGCGGCAGTGTGACGCCAGTGTCACACAGCAGACCTGCGGCAGTGTGACGCCAGTGTGACACAGCAGACCTGCGGCAGTGTGACGCCAGTGTGACACAGCAGACCTGCGGCAGTGTGACGCCAGTGTGACACGGCAGACCCGCGGCAGTGTGACGTCAGTGTGACACAGCAGACCTGCGGCAGTGTGACGCCAGTGTGACACGGCAGACCTGCGGCAATGTGACGCCAGTGTCACACAGCAGACCTGCGGCAGTGACGCCAGTGTCACACAGCAGACCTGCGGCAGTGTGACGCCAGTGTGACACAGCAGACCTGCGGCAGTGTGACGCCAGTGTGACACAGCAGACCTGCGGCAGTGTGACGCCAGTGTGACACGGCAGACCTGCGGTAGTGTGACGTCAGTGTGACACAGCAGACCTGCGGCAGTGTGACGCCAGTGTGACACAGCAGACCTGCGGCAGTGTGACGCCAGTGTGACACAGCAGACCTGCGGCAGTGTGACGCCAGTGTGACACAGCAGACCTGCGGCAGTGTGACGCCAGTGTCACAGCAGACCTGCGGCAGTGTGACGCCAGTGTGACAGCAGACCTGCGGCAGTGTGACGCCAGTGTGACACGGCAGCACAGTGTAGCGAGACTGTGCCGTGACTGTGCCGCACGGTGCAGTGCGGCAGTCACGGCACAACGAAAAGGTTTGGTATCTGTGACATCCCCCACGGAATACACGGAATTGACGTGAGGCCAGGGCACTGGTTGTGCAAATATTCTGTCCGTAGAACACGCTGGCTGCTTACGATACAATTGAAACCGACGTGGGGCAATCGCTGCGATCTCGCGACATGATGTCTACGTCGTGACACGTTGCTGCAGGTAGGCAACGCAGCAGTACGACATAGTGGTAGCGTGAACCGGCAGCGGAACGCAACGCGGCAACGCAGCGTGAAGTCGTGGCAGTGTCACGTGATGGCCTAGAAACCACTGGTGGCACAATGTGACGTGGTGGCGGAGCGAGTCACACCGCCTCGTGACCAGTGCAAGCGCACGCACGAGACCAGCCGGCAGCGTGGGCCGCGCCACCAGCGCCGCAAATCGTGCGACCGAAATTAAAATACACGAGGCACGTAACAATGAGTCCGACCGGATTTACGGTACATTATCGTATCGTGTCGATGAACGGACAAAGTCAGTCCCTGCGCTCTCCAGGTCTGCAGACGACCGACGCAACACAATGATCACTGGGTTCAACCCAAAACCAGAACCGATTCTCCCTGAGAGGCAATCGCAATATCAGTGGAAACACCGGATTGAGTCGCGTTGCGCCGGTTATTGCCGTTATTACCGTTATTGCCACTATTGTCGCTAATGTCGCTGGCGAGGAGGTCACTCACCCGTCTTGCCCGGCGGACACTCGCAGCGGAAGGTGCCGACGCGGTCGTGGCAAGTGGCGCCGTCGAAGCAGCCGCCGTCGGCGCAGTCGTCCTTGTTCTCGCTGCAGTCGTCGCCGATCCAGCCGTTGACGCAGATGCACGAGTAGCTACCCATCGTGTTGGTGCACGTGGCGCCGTTCTTGCAGATGGACGGCCGCACAGCGCACTCGTCCACGTCCACGTCCTGAAACGTGCCTAGGCCAGAGACTGTCCCAAGCCAGGTGGCCCTGCTCAGGTTCATCAGGCTCCCTCCTCATGCACTGCTTCCGGCTGGATCGGCCCCACTGTGGGACCGGCCACGTCCTCGCCTGTGCGCTCACATCCGCCGCGCTGATAAATGATCTCCAGCCGAGGGAAAGACCGGAGCCTGCCACCTCTCAAAGATAGCAATTAGTCGGCTTTTAACCCTTTGACTGCCACAGCCGGTTTGTCGAATTTCGTCTGTACTGCCGCAAGTGTGCAACTCCCCGGCGGGCTGAGTCCCCGGCGGGCTGCCCATTGCCATATCTCGAAAGAGTGATCACCTGTCAGACCTCCCCTCCGGTCTGCCACCTGAACCCCTCGCGCCGGTTCTGCGGTGGGAGGGTGAAACGTTTCGTGGCGTGGTGGTCGGTGGTACCGGGCTGCCTGCAGGTATGGCATTGATCAGCACGGCGCTTAGCGATTCAAAATTTCCTTCTCGAAGCATCGAGGCGTCTAGCCGCAGACCTGTGCCTATGACGTCATTAATTGTATCGACCGCCGTTGACAGTAATCATTTGCGGAGAAAATAAGTGGTCGCATCGTCTTAATCACGTCAAAAAGCATGCTATTAAAAAAACAAAAAATTCAAACTTTACCTTGATCTCCAAATTTACCCCAAAATTGACCGCGAACTATATCATTGCAATCATTGCAACTGGCATAACATGGTGGAATTGGATTAGAAATGGTGTCGCCTTTTGCTCGTACTATGCGCATTTTGCCTAATTCAAACCATGCGCATGAACATGCATATAGGGACAATTCTGACGCTGATAGGGCTGATCCGATTTTTTTATGATTTAATGCATGGTATCGTTCTATAACATCACTCAATGACAAATGCATGCATTACCTATGGAGCTCTCTAAAATTGATGGGGAATTCCGCAAGGCCCATATTAATTCGGAGACATTGTGAGATCAAATCAACTATTAAAGGGGAAGTGACACACCAGGGCCATTTCTGGTGAATAATCGCTGGGTTAATTGATCGAAAAAAAACACTGACGAGACAATTCGTCGGGAAGGATTAAAATGACAACTCGGTTGGAAAACCAAAGTCGGGTGATAAATTTCCATCCAGTTAACGTGTTAAAATGTGTGTGGTCCCACTGAAACAACGCGATATCGACGCGCTTATCTGACATCACCAATAGCTTCGATGACCTTTCGATAGCTGTTTCGGGCAAATTCTGGAAAATTACACCCATCAACAATTACAACGAAGATATGTGACACTACGAGTGAATTATACGCGAGTGGCCAAAGCCAGTATGGGCAGTGCCTGCAAATTGATTTCGTGTAGAGTGGAGATGGGAGGGGGTGATGTCAAAAAGGCAGGCGGATATCCGGAATATGTGCAAATATAAATGAATGTCTATTTAATGATTGCGTATGACCTTTGTAGGATATTTGATGGAGTTTAGGGGCGCATCGACTGCGTCGGTCATGCAGCTGGTTATTCGATGATGATCATGCCCAGGGGGGTGTCATCCCAATAGCGGCCATAGGGAGCCATTTGAGCTTCCATATCTGATATATGACGCGTATGATGCGACACCCAATAACAGTTACTATTTGAATGCGATTGCATGCAGGTGTCCATGGGTGCATGTTTTTCGCAACATATCATCACAAGGAGCACACTCCATTACAATATAGTAATATATTAAGCCTAAGTTGCACTGAAATCGCTTTTAAAAAATGGCAGCGATTTAAGCAGCAAAAACCAGTTATGGCAGCGTTTTAGACAGGGATTCCTGCCATATTTCGTATTTGTACTATTATGGCTTATGTGTGACATGCATTGCGCACTCTGTTCTTGTGTACTTTAAGGGTTAAGTGGTTCTACTATTGAGTCCTCAGTTAATAGATTGGCTGCAATTCGTGATGTATAGTTTATGCTACCTGTATTGATGTGAATACCTTTTCAGAGACTTTATTTCTGCTTCAAATGTGAAAATTTTGAAGAATTTTGATCAGCACTTGAATTCCAAGATGGCACATAAACATTGACATTGATACCGGACTGGAAAGATTACGTGATACAGTGGATATATACCACGTAGTAGCGAAAACCCTATGTCATTTCAACGCATTATCTGACGTAATCTGAGGATTCCCTTGTACTTCCCAATGGGTTGGGTTAATGGTAGATTGTGTGGTGAATGATTACCATAATATATTGTCAAACATGAAAAATGATGAGCTCTTCAGTTGGCAAAAATGTTTCTTGTCATTGCCTGTCAAAGCCAGATATGCTTGTGCTTGTCGAAATCCGTGGTAACGAGCTGGCCGACAGGGCTGCAAGGCGTGCAGCACAAGCGCCAAGGAGTCGCGTTCTTCCACTTCTTGCCAGTGACTACTACCCAATTATCTCATCATTTATTCTCAGACAGTGGCAGGGCAAATGGGACCAAGTGGAGTTCAACCAATTAAAGCAAATCAAACCATAGTTAGCTCCGTGGCCAACGTCCTTCAGCCAAACTAGAAGGGACGAGGTAGCCATCTGTCGTCTCAGAATTGGTCACACTCTAGCAACACATAGGTATTTATTGTGCGGGGACGACAAGCCGAAATGTGTTAGGTGTAATGTGCACCATGTGCTGGTGGCGTGCCAAGCATACACAGAGGAACGTAGGCGCCACTTCGGATATGATGCGAATGCTCTGAGGTTGAAAGACTTATTGGGAGATTATTCCCGATTTATACACAATGGGTTTTTTGCTTCCTTGCGGAGATGGGATTTGACGTAATACATGCACCTGCCTAACTGATTATTTGTTTCCCCAGATCTTATATCAAGCGCCTTAATAGCTACCGATGTTTTATATTCGTTTGTGAGTATGACGCGTGCTTAGGCAACCTTGTTATGGGTGAAATATAACCCAATGGGGTTGACACATCCTAAAACCCCAATATTCATAATTAAAATGGCAAACATGCATAAGAAGCCTCTGGGCCATTTTTATCACAATTTTGTTTTTCTGGTGATTTCTGATTTCTGATTGTTCCTTTGGAAAATGAAAACTTCCAAGGATATAAGCACTTTAAGTTCAAGTACTTCTATCTAAGAAATCAGTCCAAGAAAAGAATATAAAAACATTGAAATAACTTTTAAAGAAGCAAGAAGAAAATTGACTACATATACCTGCTATCCCACCTCAACAACATATGGGAAATGTGGGAAAAGGTTTTGGGTGTGGTGGTATATAATGAAAAATAACATACAATTATCAATAAATATTAATGCAACCTAACCTAGCCTACTGATGTTCGACGGCCTAACACCTACCGATGTTGAATCACTTAAACGCACTAATATTGGATTACTACGGATGTTGGATTGCCTAAATATGATTTTAAAATGTGATTTTCAAAACAAATTGCAGAGGACTGTCCATAATAGCCAATGCACGTGGAGGGCATGTATCGTGAAATAAATAAATAAATATATAAATAGGAAGACGTCAGCCTTCGACAGCCGCCGGCTGCCAGCGACCATCGTGCAGACAACGGGTCAGGCGTGCACGGTCAAGTTCGCGGACCGCCGATAGGTCATTCACATAATGACCAGATCAGGTCGCGAGTGATGCCGTTGCTGTATCCGTTCCCGAAGCCGTCCCGTCGGCTCCTGCGACGTCATTTGCCGGAGGGGTATCTCAGCTGAGGCCACCATCAATGGTAGCCTTACCTGCTGGCGTGTGTGTTCCCTTGCCGCCCCAGTTCAGTACATAATATATACATATATATATATATACAAATACACAAATATATATATTACGTGGGCTATATGGGGCCTTCTGTCGGTGGCGGATCCAGGGAGGGAAGTTGGGGCATGTGCCCCCCCCATAAAAGGTGGCGTCCCTTCGACTAGGAAAATGCGTCCCTCCGCGAAGGCTCGAGTGCACCCCAACACCCTCGAATTTTTCAGCCACAGGCGCCTCTCGGCAGGAAAGGCACCCCTCAAGCTTCTTTCGCGGTGGCGCCACTCCAAACACGTGTCCCCTCCCCAAGATGACAATTCCTGGATCCGTCCCTGCCTCTTGTGGCAGCTATTGGTTTCCTGTAGCGGCTATGGGACCTCTTATGACGACAGAGAGCCTCCTAGTGCGGTCTAGGGGCGGTCAGATCATTTCAGGCGGTCTTCTGTGGTTACGTTTCGGAAACTCTCCTGCCACTGAGGGGAAGAAGCTAAGGCGCACTTAGCTTCCCCCCCCCACCCTCTGTCTGTCCTTTCTTTCGCTCTTGAACGGGGGTGACAACTTGACCAGCTAAAACGGACGGTAGAGGGAGCCTACCAATATCGGGAAAAATCCCTTTATTTTGGAGGCACTTGATGGTCAGCCTGCCGGAAACGGCACATTGTTAGGCAGGAAGATTGTTACTGGGTCATTTAGGATACATTTTGCTGAAGCTGAAGAATAGGTCTTTCAATTGGTATACGTCAAAGTGATCTATATTGCCATAAAACATGCAAGAGAGCGTAGAGAAAAACTGTAAAATTGCATGTAAACCAATGGTAAAGGGAAGCCTTCAAGCCCGCTACCAAACCAACTTCGTGGGGGCCCGATTTTACCTCTGTATACGGCCTTGATCATGCCCGAAGCGTGTGTGCCGCTTTGATCAGTAGTCAGTGCTGCTGTGAAAAGCCATAAACGCTTTTAAAGACCCAAATTTCACTGATAACATTTATGCCTTTGCCATACGATTGATACTTTGTGCCCAAAATTCATCGCAGATCCTCATCAAGAGGTATCCACTGGCAGTAGGTTCAAGTTAAATTCAAATGCTAGCACGCACACGGCATACTTACCCAGGGATGGCTCGAGGTTTAGGAGCAGAAGAACGCACATGATCCAGAAACCCGCCTGTGTATCCATGGCTGGGTCTTATATGCGGCACGCTATTTCCGCATATACATATCACTCAACTTTCGGCCAGTGTCACAAGCTCGAATGCGGGCGCTCTGCTCCAACCGTTCCCACGAAATCGCCAGCCGTCAATGAAACGATGGTCTCGCGCGCTTTCTCGGCGGGGACACCTCCGCGGGACAGGTTCTGTAAATATAAATATTCTGGAGTAAGGAAATGAATTACACTAAAATTGGCATAGCGCCGAACCATTAGGCCGATTCACATGAAACCAATGTCAAATATTTTGTCTTACCGCAGCGGAGCAAGGAGATCCACAATTGACGGGATCCAGCAATTGACGGTGTATGGCATTTGACGGGGTATGGCATTTGACGGGTCCGGAAATTGACGGGGTATGGCAATTGACGGGGTATGGCAATGTCTTACCGCAGCGGAGCAAGGGGATCCACAATTGACGGGATCCAGCAATTGACGGGGTATGGCATTTGACGGGTCCGGCAATTGACGGGGTATGGCAATTGACGGGGTATGGCAATTTACGTGGTATGGCAATTGACGGGGTATGGCAATTGACGGGGTATGGCAATTGCCGGGGTATGGCAATTACCGGGGTATGGCAATTGACTGGGTATGGCAATTGACGGGGTATGGCAATTGACGGGGTATGGCAATTGATGGGTCGGACAATTGACGGGGTATGGCAATTGACGGGATTGGGAAATGACGGGTATGGAAATTGACGGGGTATGGCAATTGACCGAGTATGGCAATTGACGGGGTCCGGCAATTGACGGGTTATGGCAATTGACGGGGTATGGCAATTGACGGGGTATTGAAATTAACGAGTCCGGCAATTGACGGGGTTCGGCAATTGACTGGTTATGTCAATTGACGGGGTATGGCAACTGACGGGGTATGGCAGTTGACGGGTCCGACAATTGACTGGGTATGGCAATTGACGGGGTTTGGCAATTGACGGAGTATGGTAATTAACGGGGTGTGGCAATTGACGGGCAGCGCCACGTCTGTCTTATCTGCGCCAGTTCCAGCACGTCTGTCGCGTTCGCGCAGCGTCAGTCGCATCTGCGCCGCGTTTGTCGCGTCTACGCCGCGGGATCTGTCGCTAATGCGCCGCGTCTGTCGCGTCTGCGCCGTGTCTGTCGCAACCGTGGGACATCTGTCGCATCTACGCGCGCCGCGTATGTCCAGTTTGCGCCGTGTCTGCGCCGCAACAGTCACGTCCCCGTCGCATGTGACAAGTCTGCGCCGTGTCTGTCGCGTCAGCGCCACGTCTGTCGTATCTGCGCCAGTTCCATCGCGTATGTCGCGATCCCGCCGCGTCAGTCGCATCTGCGCCGCGTTTGTCGCATCTACGCCGCGCGGATCCGTCGCGACTGTCGCTTCTGCGCTGTGTCTGTCGCGTCTGCACTGTGTATGACGCGTCCACGGGATATTTGTCGCACCCGCGCCGAGTCCGTCGTATCTCTTGCGCTTGCGCCGCGTCTGTCTCATCTGCGTTGCGTTCGTCACGTCTGCGTTTGACCCCCCCCCCCCAGACATACAAAGTCGTTCGTATACAATTTTTTGTCTTAACGCAGCGGAGCAAGTGTCGCAGGCGCTTGCTCCGCTGCGCCTTCGGCATGCCCGCAACCATTACCAGACAAATTTTTTTCGCCTTCATTTTGCGCTCCAACGTGCGCCGGTGGATCGCCGTGGTCAACGATATTTAGGTAAAAAAGAAACATTGAGGACGCACGAGGCACAGTGACAGCCATACCGCCGCGGGGAGGATTTGACGCCAACACGATATGAATATCAAGGCTTGGAAAATGAAAGGGTATTGCAGATGGGGACCGGGAAATGCGACCAGATATTGGATCGTGGAATTGGACCGGGGAAGAGATGCTGCGAGAGAAGCGGCACGGATATTAATGGCCAGTTTCATTGTGGGCAACTCCGTAAATGAAATTTCATGTTCCCGGTTGTAACATAACTGAATTGGAACGTGGAACCAGAGTGGAACTGTGGAATTATATTTGTGGCGGCAGACCTGCTAGATTGGCAGTCCTCATGCGATGGGATGGGGTCGGCTTGAGCGGTACAGATTGATTGTGATGTTGGTCGGCTCCATTTAAGCTGCGTTGGGAGAGGTCGGTAACTTGAAAATGTACAACAAATGTATATTTTGTAGTAAAGCCCAGAAACAGGACGAGGGATAACCACTGGGAATGTGGTCAAGATTAGTCTCGATAAATAACATCATAGCTGCATAGAAACGGGATCGGAAAAGGCGAAGGGAACTGTTGCTGATGATAAATACATCGCATTCAATTTGATCGCGTGTATCATGTGGAATTATATTTGTGGCGGCAGACCTGCTAGATTGGCAGTCCTCATGCGATGGGATGGGGTCGGCTTGAGCGGTACAGATTGATTGCGATGTTGGTCGGCTCCATTTGAGCTGCGTTGGGAGAGGTCAGTAACTTGAAAATGTACAACAAATGTATATTTTGTAGTAAAGCCTAGAAACAGGACGAGGGATAGCCACTGGGAATGTGGTCTCGATTAGTCTCGATGAATAACAGCATAGCTGCATAGAAATGGGATCGGAAAAGGCGAAGGGAACTGTTGCTCAGCTGCCACTGAACTGAACTCCTACTGCACTGTTACTGAACTGAATAGAAGAAGGTGTTGTTTGCTGTAATACTAGAACGGGTGGTGACACGAATGGAAAATTCAGTTTGAATGCTGAGCAAATGCATTTCGCTGCGCGCTCAGCCGTAGAATTAATGGGGTCTGAAAGTTGATAAAGATGTAGATGGCGCTGAGAGTCAATGGTTACCCAGCCTTCTTTGGCGAACCTAAAGCGCTATGTTTTGTGGGTTAGGGAGGGCAGAATCTTTATATTTAAAAAGCCTATTGTACATTTTGTAAGCAGCGTATGTTGTTTGCGCGTATTGAATTATGTTGAATGTACTTCAGACACATCTAGTTTGCTGGAATATTTACCATTATGCGCTAGAAATTAGGAGAAGCAAGCCAAAAGTATGGGTGTATGTGCGGTTCCCGGCTGCCATAAACGTGATCCATCTATCAGGTTTCCAGCAGACTGCAAGGTAAGAAGGCAGAAAATGTATTTGGAAAACAACTATTGTTTGACTGCCTTTCTGTAAAAGACGTAGTGGGAACAATTTAGGAAAGCATTGGTAAGGTACCTAGGCACATTAGGTACGAAGGTAAGTACCTATCTATTGTCCAGACTGTAAAGTATGGCACAAGGTTCACTGGGGCACATCAGCCCACAGTGAAAATATGCACCAATCCACACCAAGGGTGAGAAATTGACTCCAATCTGCACCCCCCCCCCCCCAATCCATAGCCAGGAATTTGTCATGGCTAATACCTAACATGCTAAGATTGGATTGTTAGCCTACTTAATTTGAAACTAATAATTTGAGTTCCACCCATAAGTTATGTTCAGTCAAATTAATTTCACCAAAATTGCATTGCAGGTTAGGTTGGGCAGTGGGTATCTGGTCACCTAGAGCTAGGTACCTTACCAAGGTAGTTGTTCATATGGGCCCCATTAGGGGCCCACACCCACCTCTCAGGGAGCCTGCACTGCTTGGGGCACTGACTCCCAGGGGCCCACATCTCTTGTGGGTCCTGTACACAGGAGTGGATCCAGAAAGCTGTCAAGGGGGGGTGACCTCATAGAGAGGGGGCCCATGCTGTGCCAGGATACCAGCCAAGAATGTCCTTCCTGGAGTAGGCAGGGTGGAAAGTGATGTTTGATGAGGCCTGCTAGTATTCCATGTTCCGGTCTTCGGGGGGGAGCAATGTCTGGTGTGACCCACAGGTATTCCATGTGCCAATCTTGGGTGGGGGGTCTGACACTTGTGAAATTGTGCCCCATCTTGTGAAAATTATCGTACAGATTAAGGGGTTTAGGGTAGGCTTTAGGTCAGGTTTGGTCAGGCCGGGTTAGGTTTCAGCCCCACCCAATGTGTGATGCCTGCTAAATGAATACCGGAACTTCTCAGGGAACCTGCACATCCACTAGAGCGGTAGTTCCCAACCTTTTTGGTCCATTTCCCCTTTCGCCTCTGGCCAAACCTGCCGTTTCCCCCTAAAAAACTGAAGTTATATTTGTATGTCACTCAAGACATCACTTACGTCAATGAGACAAATGCGTAATGGATCCCATCAAAATTTCCCCCTGAAATACCGAAATTTCCACCCAGGGGGAAATTTCTCCCCGGTTGGGAACCACTGCACTAGGGGGACCTGTAACTGTACCTCTGCAAGCCAGTGCTACCAGTCTGGCTGCTTGAAGCCAGGCATATAAGGCCTGGCCCAGCCTCCCATGTTCATGGGCACCCTTTGCACCCCCCGCCCCCCACACAACCTTTCTTCAACACAATATTTCCGAAGTCCTTGGCCTAAATGACTTGCAACCCTAATAAAAGCCACATGCCAACACCGACTCCCGGCAACCCCACGCAAAATGCACAGCAAAGATGGCCGACGCCTCCTCGTCGGGTGACCATTGCGTACAGCGCCGCCCTGGTGGCCAAATCGTAGCTTTCAGACCCCATTGTGTCACAGTCAGTGGCGCAACCAGGATTTCAGTTCGGGGGGGCCACGGTTGGAGAGCGGGCCCCCTCGCAAGCGGGCCCCCCTCATGTTTTTAAAAAGTCTGCGGAAAACATGCACTTACTTTTGAGCGGGCCCCTATGTTTGTAAAAACTAAAACGAGGCGGGCCCCAGGTAAAAGCGGGCCCCTGGTTCTAAGCGGGCTATTGGTTCAATGCGGGCCCCTGGATCAAAGTGGGCCCGGTTCGAAGCGGGCCCCTGGTTCCAGAGAGCCCCTGGTTCAAGACAGGGCCCCAGGTTGAAGCGGGCCCCTGGTTCTAAGCGGGCTATTGGTTCAATGCGGACCCCTGAATCAAAATGGGCCCCGGTTCGAGGCGGGCCCTGGTTAAAACGTGCCCCCCAGATTTTCAGTTGGTTCAAAGGGCCCCTGATTCGAGCCACAGATCCGCTTCGCGGGCCCCTAGCCAGGGCTCTGAGTAGGGTGGCCCACTCCGAGCCAGGGGCCCGCGAAGCGGCCCCTGGCTCGGACCGGGCTCAAAAAATTCGGGGGGGCCATGGCCCCTTGGCCCCCCTGGTTGCGCTAGTGGTCACAGTAGCCCTGAAAGTAGTCTTGGAAATAGGAGGATCGAAGCGCGTCGAAAGCACGTGCACGCGCAAAACAACTGGCTGATTCCGAGGCTATGAGCAGTTGGCCAATGCCTAACCACCATGTATTAATATTCGTACGTATATTTATATAACTGTTGTATTACTGAACGCACAGAAACTATAGGCAAATCGAAACGCACAATATTTCATTGATTAGCAACATGGTTATTGCTCTCTCGGACGTTTAACATATGCATTCTTGCGTAAGTCGGCCATCATTACCATGGCAACCATGGAACATTCTAGAACTTGAAACTGTCAAACGACGCTCAGTGATGCTGAGCCCAGCTAGCCTTTCTACACCTGCAATTGGGTTCACTAGCCAACCGTACAATAGCATTTACATATATAATACATTGCATCCACGTAGCAATCCGGGAGATGCGAAATATACTCATCGTTGGCAAAACTGGGATCATGAAGACATAAAAGATCAGTGCAACTATGAGCCACAATGGCCCTTCTTGGTTGCACTTTGGACACTGAACCAGTTGCCCACCAAATCTGTCTATCAACCCTCCCTGGAATACAGAAAAACAAGCCCCATATCCTTATAATGATTGTCTATGCTGTTTTTAAAGATGCTCAGTGTGTTGCTACTGACAATGGTTCCTGGCAGCTGGTTCCAATGTTCGACTACCCTGTTGGTGAAGAAAGACTGTCTTAACCTTGTCCTGCTGTGATTAACTTTAATTTTGAATTGATGACCTCTAATTGCATCATTTCTGTTAAATTCAAACATTTCCCTGAGATATCCCTGTTCCTGACCATGAACAAATTTAAAAACCTCGATGAGATCTCCTCTCAGCCTTCTATATCTAAGTGAAAACATATTCAATTTCTTCAATCTTTCCTCATATGCCAGGTTGCCTAAACCATTAACAATTTGTGTTGCCCTCTTTTGAACTCTCTCTCTAAAAGACAACAATCTTTCTCATAGCTAGGGGACCAAGCTTGGACACAGTATTCCAAATGCGGCCTGACATATGCACAGTAAAGCTTCCTGATGACCTCCTCACTTTTGTATGACACATTCCTCTGTATTGCCCCAAGCATTCTTAGTGCCTTCTTCCTGGCTTCTTTGGTCTGTTCTGATGCCCCCAATTTTGTGTTCAAAATAACACCTAAGTCCTTCTCCTGCTGAGTCACAGATAGTACTTGGCTACCCATCAAGTATGGTGCCTTCATATGCTGCCTACCTACATGCATGACTTTGCACTTATCAATATTAAACTTCATTTGCCATTTTTCGGACCACTTCACAAGCTCATCTAAGTCGTTCTGCAGCAAAACCTGCTCATTGGGCCCTGTTATTACCCTAAAGATCTTCAAATCATCCGCAAATTTCAAAACCTTACTGCTTAGGCCACATTCAATGCTATTCACAAATATAATGAACAATAGTGGCCCCAGTACCGACCCCTGAGGGACTCCACTAAGAACATTTTGTCATGATGACTTTGTACCATTTAGCATCACTCTCTGCTGTCTATCTGAAAGCCACAACTCTATCCATTTTAGGATGTTCCCTGCAATGCCATGTACCTGAAGCTGCATCATTAACCGTTTATGGGGTACATTGTCAAAGGCCTTACTAAAGTCAAGATACGCTACATCAACCTGATTTCCCTGGTCAAATTGTTCTGTAGCGAAATTCAAAAAAGTCCAGGAGATTTGTGAGACACGATCTCCCTTTTCTAAACCCATGTTGAGTATCCTGAATCAATTTGTTTCCTTCCAGAAAACTAACTATTCTATCCTTGATAATTTATTCAAGTACCTTGCAGACTAGGGATGTGAGGCTTACTGGCCTATAATTTTCAACTTTCCCTCTTTCTCCTTTCTTGAAAATAGGAACTACATTTGCTCTTTTCCAGTCTGTTGGAATTTCATTTTGTGAAACTGATCTACTAAATATTATACTAAGTGGAATTGCCAGTTCCTTTTCAGCTTCCCTCAATACCCTAGCATAAATTCCATCTGGTCCTGCTGCCTTGTTTGGCTTTATTTTCTGATATAATTGAAAACAACATCACTATCAATTAAATCAATATCGTGTATCTGATCACCTGTCACTGAACTGTAGTTCACGGTTGGCAGATTTGTCACATCATCCACTGTAAACACTGATTTAAACTGCTTGCTCAGCTCCTCAACCATCTCACCATCCTCACTCAATATAGTCCCATTTACTTTCAATGGACCAATTGTGCTTGAAACTTTACTTAGCTTGTAGAAACTAAATAACTTTTCACTGTCCCCATTACAGTTCCTAGCCAAATCCAATTCTTTTGCTCGCCTTGCTGCTCTGGTTTTCTGCTTCACAGCATCTCTAGCTTTTTGATATGACCTTAGATTTACGATATTTGAAGCTTCCTTAGATACTCTAAATGCATCTTTATTAGCCTTAATTGATCTCATCAGATCTGGTGTAAGCCATGCTGGCTTTCCTACCCTTCTTTTGCGCCTTTGCTTTTGGGGGACATGTCTAATCTGAATTTCCCTCAAGTAAGATTTGAATTTTTCCCACATTTCACAGGCATTTAAATACAAAAATTCGTCTTCCCATTTTATGGCATTTAAAGCCTCTCTCATGCAGTCAAAGTCTGCCCTGTTAAAATTTGGAATCTTTGCCAACTTATCCTTGATTGTCCCTGCTATTTGTATCTTAAATCGCACTATGTCACGGTCACTTCTTCCCAGAGTTTCTCCTAAAGTCAAGTCTTGAACTAAGTCACTTAAATCCGAGAAGACAAGGTCCAAGAATGATCCCTGCCCGGTTGGTTCCGTTACAAACTGGTGGAAGAACAAGTCCTCTTCAAGGCATTTCCTAAACAGTTTACATGATGGTGAGCCAACACCAACATTTTCATATCCTTTTAGATTAAAGTCACCAAGAATAAGGCATTTCCTCTGAAAGTTTCTACTGATTTCCTCACAAATCACCTTATCGAGCTCAGTTGCTGAGAATGTGGCAAGGTTCCTGATCGATACAAAGCTCCTATCCTCAGTTTATTGCTGTTGCCTTTTCCCACAGCAACATCAAGCCAAATGGACTCCACAGACACATTTTTTACCCCATCTGCTACTTTTTTGTGAACTGTATAAGCTATTCACATAGAGCATTACACCCAGTGGCGTCGCCACGAAATTCTTCCAGGAGGGGCAATGTTGATAGGGGGCCTCCTGCTCCCCGAAAGGGGGCCTCCACTGTGTTAGGTCACTCCTATTGCTTTTTAGGCTCTTAGTATGGTTCCCGAATGGGAACATGATTTCATATTGATGTCTTGTTTGTTCTTGGCATGGTGCATTATTTACGCAAAACGCAATAGCAAGAATCTTTGTTTTTTTTTCGCTGAGGACTGAGCCTTACCAGGGTAGGTAAGCAAATGTGGATAAATACGTCAGTGCCAAACAAACCAACATCTTTATGTTTTATCGCACGAAGAAAACTTCCCGTTGGCCTCCAGATTGCAGCGAGCTGGTGGGGCTCGTGCTGAGCATATCATAAAGATATCTCCC